>JBBPMJ010000002.1:0-33140 GCA_038090255.1 Austroboletus niveus | reverse complement strand
TCCGATATCGGCAGTCAAGGGTGGCGGTCTTTCCTCTTCAGAAGAGCCAACACAGGCATTGAAGAGGTGGTTTGTCGCGCAAGAATGGAATTTGGTGGATGCTACGGACACGTCCCTTTGGTATGACAGAGGGTCGTTGAAATGGTGCCAGACATTGAAAATAGATATGCCGTGGGTTCACAATTGCTCGTGTTTTTTTTTCCTGTTTTACCTAGCTTTGGTCTAATCACATACTATATTTTGACAATTTGTTTGATGGGTAGCTCAACAAATCAAAAAACGAGTTAGATCTTGTCGCAATATTGGTTGGCCAAATCCATTATTCGCGACAGCGAAGGCTGTACAACTACCGTACGTTAATCTAGACCGAAAAACAGCACCACCGTCCAGCAACGCGCTCACGATTGCGCAGCAGAGGGCGTTGCTTGGTATGTCCCGTAGTAGTTGGGCTGGTACAAGTTGGCATTGTAGGTACCAGCTGCGCCCGGTTGCCCTGGGACCGCATTCCTCATATGTGGAGGCAACGTCGGCGCAACATACCCTGCCGCAGCCTGTCCAGCGGGTGCCGTCCACGCCGCACTCGCGGCCGGTTGGTAGGGTTTTCCGGGAGTCGCCGTCGCAACTGTATTCGCTACTGCGCGTTGACCCTGCGTCTGCGCGGTCGTGCTGAAGAAGCCCGCATATGAAGTTGCTATCGTACTGGGGGTCGCCGCCACCGCAGGCGTGGCGGTGGCAGTAGTCGTACTTGGCTGAGGTGTCCCTTTACGCGATATACCTCCAGACGCGTTGGCTTGTGGCTGGGGAGTATATGGGTACCACGACTGATACGAGTACTGCTGCTGTCCGGTCGCATTGTACGGTTGACCTTGATAGTATTGCGATGCCGTTTGCCCTTGAACAGCCGTTTGGGCTGCGTACGCGTTCGGATAGTAAGGCGTCGGTTGACCAGGTTTGTACTGATAACCTGTTCGATAGGGCGTCGCATAGTTGTACGAATAACCGGCGTAAGCCTGTGCAGCAGCAGCAGCAGTGGCCATGGTTGTTTGTGCAGGCGTATGTTGAGTGGGAGTCGGCGTATGGGCTGACGGGGCTGTTGGGGCTACGGGAATTGCGGTCGCAGTTGATTTAATATAGAGAGTGGAATCATCCCGAAGGGCCGTCGGATGTTCTGCAGGAAGGGTTCCTTGCCATCCGCGAGTAGGTGCTATGGGTAAGGTCCGTTGGAGTTTATGAAGGGTAGATGTCGACGGGATTAAAGGTGCGTGGTCAGAACCAGACCCCCGTGGCCGGAGAGATGCGAGAAGGCATAGAGAGTCCAGGATGCCCTGAGCTAGATTGCACGGTTGAGAACCCGCTTCATGAGCTAAAGCACAGTAAAACTAACCAGTGTCCCACTCTTCTGATCCTTCCTCAACTGGACTAAACTCGCCTGGCAGTGCCAACCGCTTATTCTGAATTTCTTCCAATCTTTTGAGCGCCTTGGCATTCCGTTCTAGTAGTTCCTGTACGGCTGCTTCAAGCTCAAGACTTCCCAGGGCTTTCTTGAACAGAGATATTTGTTCCGTCGAAAAGATTCCGTCTAGGGGCTCTTCATCGACAAACACGCTATTCTTTTCAGAGCTGTCGGCGCCGTTGGATTGAGGAGGATCCGCAGCCTCATCCGAAGACTGCTTCGTGACAGGGATATCCTCGATTGCACTCTTCTTTCTATCCTCCCATGTCGAGAACAATTCGCCCATGGTCGATCGCCCGACCTCGACGCCGTCTTGTTCGAATACCGGAGCAAAGCTAGCGTATGGCCCATAGTCTAGGAATACACCACAGCTCACGCGACGGGGACCGGAGAGCTTTGACTTGTACCCTGGAGGCTTCTTGGGAACGTAGGATGCCAATGTAGCAGGGGACGTTTCTGCCTCGTCCGACTCGGCTGGTGCTGGTGCAGAAGGGGTAGGTAATATGGCGACGAGCTCTGCATTGGCAGTCGAGAGGCCCCTCAAGGGTTTACTGTCCGAGGGAACGAGATCGGAGTTGATGGACGACCACCAGGTCGCCAAAGGGAAGCGTTGCATGAGGGCATACTTTTTGGTCGGCTGCAAATGCTCGTGTTTTTCGGGAGAGACAGGTTTGGTCTGTGAGTCGGGAAGATCGAGGAGGGAGTCGACGTCGAGGGAAGGCGGGATGGAGTGGAAAGAGGCTTGGTCGAGGAGGGAACATGCGAGGTTGCAGAAACGGAGTTGCTGTGCTGCAGGGGAGGAAGGGCGGGCTCTCGGGTGGTAGGATATAGGAAAGAGATTCTGAACGGCGGCCTGTGGGCGACACGGTCAGCGAGGGCGGGCGGGGAGGGGCGGGACTTACACGGAGGACGCGGAGGGGGTGTTGAGCGGGTTCTCTGAGGAGGGCGCGGAGGGAAAAGGAGCGGGCGTGTGAGTTTGAAGTGGATGGCTCGGACAGGTCGAGAGGAAAGACGCGGTCGAGCAACGCTTGGGAATCGGCGCTGTGGGTGGAGTTGGTAGACGCTGGGAGAGAGTCGGGTACACTTACAGCTGGAGAATGTCGAGGATGTGGCGTGCGTCTGTAGAGTCGATGGGGAGATCGGCGGCGAGTTGGACGATCTTTGGCTTGAGGTTGTCGTCGTCGATGTCGAGTTGGTTCTCCTCTTTTATGGACGTGTCTGGGCGGAGTTGCTTTGGTGGAGGGTGATCATCGTTGTCGGCGAGGGAGGTCCGCTTCCGCTTCTTGTTGGCAAACTTGCTACGGGGCGTCGACGGCGGGTCCGACTGCTTGTCCTTGTCGCCGTTGTGTGCTTGTGTCGCTGAGCTTCGCGTTGCGCGCGCCATCGCTGCCAAGGCGTCGACCAAAATGTCGATTTGCGGGTTGCCCCCACACTTGAATCGGAGCTCACTTTTTTCAATCCCCGACACATCCCCCGGCCTGTCCGCCGTCCGTGCCGAACATCTCCTCGATGTCCATCCTCAGGGCCCAGTTGCGCTCCGCACCCGCCAACGGCCACGCCGCGTTCCTCCCGCACGTCCGCAAGCTCGTCCTCGAGTTCTGCCAGCACGGCCCGTCCTCTGCCAACACCCGCACGTTCATCTCAAAAGACCTCGACCGTCTCGCCCGTACCAACCCCCACGTGGAGTTCGTCGTCAAGCAGCGCAACGGTCATGAGCCCATCGCGCGCGGCTTCTACGGTGCGTGCCTTCCGCATTGCCCCGCACCGCTGACTCTCCGCCAGTGAACGGACGCGACAAGGTCGTGCCGCTGCAGCGCCTGGAGGTGAACGGGATAGAGAGAAAGGTGCAGCTCATCCTGGAGTCGTCCGGTGCGAAGATCAAGCCGTTGAAAAAGGGCCGGGTGGTGGAGAGCATGTCCGAGTCTGTGCGGGGTATCTGGAGCGGGATGCACGTCGACACGCCGTTTACCCTTTGAGTGTAGCTGAGAATGTCAAAAAACACGCCGTTGCCTCATGCACTTTTCCCATCTCGTCCCCTCTTCCTCGTCTCTTGGGCTCTTCCACCATGTTCGCATCTGCCAGCTCATCCCATCAGGTATTCCCATCCCTCAAAGTCTTGACAGATCGGCTTGAAACAGATACCATCGTCAACGTACGCCTTATTTTTCTTCTTAACCGCCACGATCCATGGCCTCTGACGCGCCACCCACCAGTCCGTCTCAGAGCTCTCCCCGTCCAACTCGCTCTCTGATCTCCCTGTGAGCTCGGTATCCGATGTCGGCACGAGGCGCCGCTAATCTCGACCGCCGCCGCCAGGATGTCATTCCCGAACATGATGAGTATCGTGCTATGCCCCACAGTCTGAGACATGTCCTCGTCCGTCTCCTTCCATTCCTCTCTGCTCTTCTTCCTCATTCTTTCGCTTAGATTCCCCCAACGCTCGACGCTTCCCGTCCTAGAAGCATCCTTCTTGAGCCCACAATGTCTCACTCTTCCACTTCTTTGTACTCCAGACCTCGATGGTCTCCTTCTGATTCCACCAACGGCGGAGTTTCTCGCGCTCGACAAAGCGTCTCTTCCATCGGTTCTTGTTCCACAGTTCCACATCCAGTCAAATCGATCCTTACCCGACATGACTCCGGCGTCTCGATGGCCACGACCACCAAATCCACCCGCCGAAAAAAGAAGCGTTCTCCATCCGTAAAATTCGTTGATGCCCCAACAGTACATCACGACGATGGTGTCTATTACAACGCTCCTCCCCCACGTTCATCTCCTTCCGAGTCACGGAAGCCTGTTCGCTGGTTTACCAGGTGGTGGAAGAGATCGACCACTCCCCGACCACGACCCCTCATTTCCGGGCCGTATCATTTATCTTATGCCGCGTCGCTGGTAGACGTCTATTCTCCTAGACCGTCGACGCCAAAGCCAAGCATGCTAAAACAGCTTTGGCATCGGTTGACTAGTGTGATCAGTTGAACCATGGCAAGTGAGAGTGATCTTTTATTTCACCACCTCTTGTTCAACCTCGCGCCCAGTTTTTACTTTGCAGCTTGTTTGTGCTCCACCTTTCGTCTCAAATCGAGAACAAGACTTGTCTTGGCTCGTGTTCTCCACCACTATGCACCGATCGAATCGGTGGTCTGTTGCACGCTGCGCGTGTTCGTACTGATCAGTATTAGTATCACATTCATTGCACATCAGGCCAGGCATTATTGCTACTCGTATGCACACGCATTACGGTCTTCCATTCTGTTCAGATCATATGTACCTAGATCTCATAAGCAACAGGAAAAAAAAAGATTTAGGCAGGAACGACTGTTCTCCTTTTCTCTGAATCCCAGCGTGCGCGTATGAGCATTGCACCTTCTGCTCTTGACCGAACTAATGGTGGAAGCAGCTGTAGCTGCGCAGCTTGCAAGTGAGGCGGTAGTAGTGCATCATTTCGAATAACCTGAGCAGGCGCATACTAAGGATGCGAATGAGTCTGAGAGGTAGTGTACTTACAGAACCGATGGCAAGGAAAAACGAAAACGTTGCTGCACTGCTGAGCATGTACTGAGAGAGAGTAGCTAGGAGACCCCTAGGACCGGCGCCGCCTCTTCGGAAGGACGAGATGTCAGCTGTCTAGTGTCGTGGGTCGACGACGAGTCTCACCTGAGGATACTGTATGAACCAAAAATGAAACCAATGGTAAGACCAACACCTCCGCCCATAAGGGCGCCCATTCTAAAATATGCATGATCGTACTTAGCGTCGGGGACGCCATAGATGGGAAGAGACGTACTTTACTGTAAATTGCCCATGACCAGAGTCAAAATTTTGGGGTCCATCATATTGCTATGGTATCACTCACGTTTCTGCCAGACAGTTGGCTCTTGGGGGCGAGGTGCTCGTGCTGCCATGAGGAGATGAAACAAGAATGCTCGACAAGAGAGACCGGAAGTTTGAAGTTGCGGAGTCACACAAATGATCGATTTCCGGTCACTGCTTTTCGGTACGTATCATGGCTCAACATTTGCCGTCGTTCCCCAGTGCTCGACAAGCCCAAATCAGTACGTTTCAACTCGTTTCGGGTACCATCAACTGACTCAAAACGCAGTCAGGGCAAATCAGAGAGATTTGTTCCATGTCTTGTCGTTCAAGGAACAAGCGGACACGGTTCTTCGCGCCTGGCTTGGTGAGCGCTCCTCTAGTTGTGTCACACACATCTCACTTCTTTGCTAGGAACGAGATGGCTTTTGAGATGTGACAAAGAGGTCGATCTCGTCGTAAAGTTGCTCTACTATGGTTTGACGATCGGACGAGGTTCGTGACATCGACGTATGCTTTATACCGCACCGCTCGCTGATATTACTCTGAAGCCGTGCAGACCCTTGGAGAAGAATACACCGACATTTGGCAACACTCTGCGTTTAGCGGCAGGATGCCTTCCCGAGCGGTGCGGACGGCCCTTGTCCTGCTCCCAACTCTCCCCTCGTATATGGCTGCAAAATGGGGCTCCCAGCTCACCTCCTTGTCCCCCCGGATAGCGGGCACCCTTCGCGTAATACCGACATGTCTTGAAGTGGCAGCAGAGGTCAACCTTGCCATATTCTATCTTCGAGGCACATACTACGACCTGACGAGGCGAGTGCTAGGCATCCAACACGCAAGTACCCCAGTCTTCTTGTCTCGCGTAGGAGTTGATGGTCCTGACAGATTTCACCCACGCCGGAGAATCCGCACGTGCGCCCACCGTCGTATTCTCTCCTTGGGATTCTCATCCTCGCTCGCCTCCTCTACCGGGCGATATACTACTTGCGCTCTCGTACCCACGGTACAACTGAGAACTCCCGCGGAAAGCGCAGCCTTGACGAGACCCGGGAAATGTTTGTCGATGACCGACTCGTAAGCAGCATGCTCGAGTACGTGGATCCAGACAACATGCCTGCGATGCCTGCGGAGGAGGACGAGAACACCGTATTGGACGTCCACGCTATACCCGCCCGAGCAAGGGCCAGTCGGACATGCACACTTTGCTTGGAAGAGAGGACTGATAGTTGTGCGACGGAATGCGGTCACCTGTTTTGTTGGAACTGTATTGTAGGGTGGGGAAGAGAGAAGGCGGAGTGTCCGCTGTGTAGGCAGGGTCTGAATTTGACCCGGTTGCTGCCAATTCACAATCTATGATTGTCAGACGTGTAGCATCAAAAATGTATGACGCGCAGTTGCACGTGTACTTTACAACAAACTGTTATACTACTTGTTGTATGAGAGTAATGTTGTCACCCTTGAGGAGAATGCGCCCTAAAGATGCATAAGCGCGACTACAGGGAGTGAGAATGAAGAGACGTACCAAGTTCTCGTCGAGGTTTTGCGTCTTTGACATATACTTCTGTTGCCTCGTCCACGACGATGTTCATGAATTCGTCAAATCCCTGATAACGGACGTGAGCACAAAACATTCAGATCACAACAGAAAAAGGAAGCAAGGATGAAACCGTCGCCTTTGCAAGAGACGATTTAATTCTGGAAGTGATCTTGTGATGAATCGGACGGACGTACAATGATGCGCCCTTCAATTCGCATCTCGATGTTATCGTACAGCCATATCACGACTTTTGACCGCTGTGGATGGTGTCGTGAGTGATGCAACGCGGCATAAACGCAAGAGCGACCTGTTGCAGATTTTTGAAAATGACATTCTGGCAAGGTTATTTATCGGTACAGAACAGTTGGAAGAAAGATGGTGCATACGATGGGCTGAACCATCACCCGTTGCTGACGTCCCGACATGGCTGGCGAGTGACTAGGAGATTGTTCGCGACATGCAACCGCGACGAACGCTGTGATTATGATTATCTAACACGTTCCCACATTATTCGGGGGTTGTTGACCTGCACGGGCTTGCTCTCCTTCATTCACGACTAAAACATGGAGGTGAGTGATCGTCTGGCTGCCGTGTCCCTTTACAATCTTTCTTTCCAGGCGTTCAGTCCCTCCAACTCCTCCACCGCGGCCGCGGTCACTTTCATCACGTTCGTCCAAGATCTCAAGCGCAAGACCAAGACATGGGGTCCCATGATAGAACTCTGTGCAAACGGCGAGAAAACACTGGAACGTTTTCGATACCAATTTCCCGAGGACTGGCTCTACAGCGATCAGCTCAGGGGAGAATGGAGCGCATACAACGAGATCCTCAAGCGCAAGAACGATTCCATTCAGGAACAGCTGGGTAGGCCGTTTTCGATCTCTTATAATCCGTCTCACGCGTATCTTTTTGTTCTTAGCTGGGCTCCAGCTCAAGATTGTCGCAGAGGACAAGATCGTGGAGAACAAGATCAACGACATTCTCGTCGAATGGGAGCAGACGCGTCCCGTACAAGGCAGCATGCGTGCCGATACTGCCATGAATACTATCAATGTCTTTGAAGGCAAGCTGAACCGCGTCAAGGAAGAGTACGACCTGGTATGCAGGGCAAAAGAGGCACTCGACCTCGAGTTGACGCGTCACACGCGCTTGGAACCCGTGTTTGAGGAATTAAAGGATCTCAAGGCTGTCTGGACAGCGCTTTCTGGCGTATGGAGCCAGATTGGAGAACTTAGAGAGATATCTTGGGCGACCGTGCAGCCGAGGAAGTTGAGGCAGCAACTCGACGGGCTGTTGTCTTCGACAAAGGACATGCCGACGCGTATGCGGCAGTATGCAGCATTCGAATATGTTCAGGATGTTCTTAGGGGACTTCTCAAGTCGAACTCAATCATATCTGACTTGAAATCTGAAGCATTGAAGGATAGACATTGGAAGCAATTATTCAAAGTCTTGCGTTTACCCTCGCAAATAAGTCTCCCAGTGTGAGTCTTTCGCCCTACAGTTTTTCCCCCTCTCCTTATACGCGTGCATAGCATGACTTTGGGGAACGTTTATGATTTGGACTTGAAAAAGAACGAATCTGTTATCCGGGAGGTCATTATACAAGCTCAAGGAGAGGTACAGTGTTCCGCGACGCTGTCGTTTAGTTTATAATGATGACACGCACAGATGGCGCTCGAGGAATACATCAAGCAGGTCAAAGAGACATGGACAAACTACACTTTGGATCTGGTGAACTATCAGAACAAATGCCGGCTTATTAGGTACGATCCACTTCTACACGCTTGTTTCACGTCATTCACAACGCATGCTTCAGAGGTTGGGACGATCTTTTCAGCAAGTGTAGTGAGAACCTGAACTCTCTTACCGCAATGAAGCTTTCACCGTACTACAAAGGCGCGTCAATAGAGCTCGAGATACCAACTAAGCTGACCCTTTTATTCTAGTCTTTGAAGAAGAGGTATAGTTTGTTTTAATGCGACGTCGTTTCTCTTGGCTCTAATAGCATAAAGGCTGGTTCATGGGAAGAAAAACTAAACAGGATTCATGTGTTATTTGGTAAGATTAGACTGTTCTTCGGATAAAATTACTCACTCTCTTGATAGATGTATGGATTGACGTTCAACGCCAGTGGGTGTATTTGGAGGGCATCTTTTCCGGGAGCGCAGACATCAAACACCTTCTCCCTGTGGAGAGCGCTCGCTTCCAAAACATCAATGCGGAGTTCTTGACCGTTATGAAGAAGGTGTACAAGTCACCATTCGTTGTAGACGTCATGAATATCCAAGGAATACAGAAGAGCTTGGAGCGTCTGGCAGATCTTTTGAACAAAATCCAGAAAGCTCTTGGCGAATACCTCGAACGCGAACGGTCATCATTCCCTCGATTTTACTTTGTCGGTGACGAGGACTTGCTGGAGATCATTGGTAACAGCAAGGATATCCTGCGCATCATGAAGCACCTCAAGAAAATGTTCGCCGGAATCTCCACAATCAAGCTCGACGACGACTTGACACAAATTCAAGGCATGGCTTCCCGCGAGGGAGAGGAAGTCCAGTTCAGCGAGCCAATTTTGTTGAAGGACTATCCTAAGATCAACGATTGGCTTGCTCGACTGGAATCTCTGATGCGACTATCTTTAGCGGATTTACTTTGTGACGCCGTCGACGAACTGCAGTCGTTCTATGGTACAAATTTCCCCCTCGATTTGGATCAACTTATGAATTGGATGGAGAAATATCCTGCTCAGCTCGTCACGTTGGCGGTTCAAGTTGCCTGGACAACTTCTGTGGAACGTTCTTTGGAATTGGGCAACCTCCCGGAAGGGTCGCTCGAGACGATTTCTCAGGCCCTTGATCTTCTCGCCGATATCGTTTTACGCGAACTTAGTCCTGTCACTCGTCGCAAGTGCGAGCACCTTATTACAGAGCTTGTCCATCAACGAGACGTTACGCGCGCACTTATCCAACAACGCGTCGCGGACGCCAAGTCTTTCACGTGGCTGTCGCAAATGAGATTCTATCTGGAGCGTTCAGCGGACAGTCCCCTTGAGCGTTTAGCCATCCGAGTTGCGAACGCAACATTTCCTTATGGGTGGGAGTATCTGGGTGTCCCAGATCGTCTCGTGCAAACACCTTTGACAGATCGGGTGTACCTCACTTTGACTCAGGCTCTAGACAGCCAGCTCGGTGGTTCGCCATTTGGTCCCGCTGGTACAGGTACCTCTGTTAAATTCTGTGTATTACAATGTTTTCTGACAGTCGATTCCAGGTAAAACTGAATCTGTCAAGGCTCTTGGTGTTCAGCTTGGTCGATTCGTGCTGGTTTTCTGTTGCGACGAAACTTTCGATTTTCAAGCTATGGGTCGTATTTTTGTCGGTCTTTGCCAGGTCGGGGCTTGGGGATGCTTTGACGAGTTCAACCGATTGGAGGAGCGAATTTTGAGTGCCGTCTCACAGCAGGTCCAAAGCATTCAGCAGGGCCTGGCTGCTCTCGTAAAGAATCCCAATATTGAGATCGAGCTTGTTGGGAAGAATCTGAAAATAAATAAGAACATCGGTACGTTCGGTTTTCAAGTTAGTCAAGCCCGCTTGACGCAAAATTAGGTATCTTCATTACCACCAACCCCAACTACGCTGGACGATCGACTTTGCCGCCGAACTTGACAAAACTTTTCCGGCCGTAAGTACACACTTTTCTTGATACCTATAACTATATTCACTCGTACCATAGGATGGCAATGACGAGGCCCGATCGCGAGCTCATCGCCCAAGTGATGTTGTTCTCTCAAGGTTTTCGAACGGCCGAATCCCTTGCGTCCAAAATCGTACCCTTCTTCAATCTCTGTGACGAGCAGCTGTCGCCTCAACCCCACTACGACTTTGGTCTGCGTGCTCTGAAGGCCGTGCTTGCTAGCGCGGGTATCCTCAAACGCGAACGGCTGCAGAATGCCAAGTCCGAGGATACTGACAGTGCGAATGGACTCTCGGATGTTGTCTCGGAGCAAATCATCGTCATCCAGAGTGTTACCGAAACGATCGTGCCCAAGTTGGTGGCTGATGACGTGCCTTTGCTCACTAGGTGAGGGCTTAACGACATTAAACATACCTCATGTTGAACATTGAATTATTTCAGCTTGCTTGCGGATGTCTTCCCTGGTACAGATTACGTACCTGTTGACTTGGAGGCACTTCGTGAGCAAATTTTGAAAGTATGTGCGGAGCGACATCTGGTAGTTGGCGAGCGGTGGATCGCCAAGATTCTTCAATTATACCAGATTCAGAAGATCCAGCACGGTCTCATGATGGTCGGGCCCTCCGGCACAGGGAAAACGAATGCGTGGCAGGTCCTCCTCGCGGCGTTGGAAAGACTTGATGGCACCGAAGGAGTGTCGTACGGCATTGATCCGAAAGCTATCCACAAGGACGCGCTCTATGGCACACTAGACCCAACGACGCGTGAATGGAACGATGGTCTGTTTACACACATCTTACGCAAGATTGTGGATGATGTGCGCGGCGAGAGTTCCAAGAGACACTGGATCATTTTCGATGGGGATGTCGACCCGGAGTGGGTGGAGAACTTGAATAGGTTCGTTTGTCTATATGTTGCCGGAATGGTTAGCTCACCGGTCTTCAGTGTGCTTGATGACAACAAGTTACTTACGCTTCCTAATGGCGAGCGTTTGAACCTGCCTCCCAACGTCCGGATCATGTTCGAGGTCGAGCATTTGCGTTATGCCACTCTCGCTACTGTCAGTCGCTGTGGTATGATCTGGTTCAGCGAAGATGTCGTAGAGCCTTCTATGGTTTATCGCCACTACCTCAATACTCTTTCATCTCTGCCCTTGGACGCGGATGATGAGGATGCCGCCGATGTTCCAGGCCGGCGTGCTGACATCCTTGGCGCCGATACAACGGGCTCCACCCACCTGGCTACTCAAGTTCAAATTGCTGGTATTCTCGAGCGCTACTTTGCGGACGGAGACCTCGTCAGTTCCGCTCTCGAATTTGCGGCATCCATCGATCACATCATGGACTTTACGGCTACTCGAGCACTTCACACACTCTTTTCGTTGCTCAACAAGACCGCACGTAACATCATCGAGTACAACATTCAACACTCGGATTTCCCTCTCTCCCTCGAGAAAGTGGAACAATATGTCACCAAGCGCCTGCTTGTCAGTATTATCTGGGCATTCTCTGGAGACGCGAAGCTCGACTTGCGTGCGGAGATGGGCGAGTTCCTACGGAAGCAAACCGGCATCGATCTACCACCGATGGCTGCTGATGCGTCACTCATCGACTTTGACGTACAGATTTCCACTGGTGATTGGATTGCTTGGCAATCCAAGGTCCCCTCGATCGAAATTGACGCGCACTCTGTTACTGCCGCTGACATCGTCGTTCCGACGATGGATACCGTACGCCACGAGGAAGTACTGTACTCATGGCTGTCGGAGCACAAACCTCTCATGTTGTGTGGACCTCCGGGTTCAGGGAAGACCATGACGCTCTTTAGCGCCCTTCGCAAGCTTCCCGACATGGAAGTCGTCGGCCTCAACTTCTCCAGTGCCACCACCCCCGAACTCATTCTGAAGACGTTTGAACAGTATTGCGAATACAGAAAAACTCCGAACGGCGTCATCCTTGCACCACTTCAGATTGGCCGTTGGTTGGTTGTATTCTGCGATGAAATCAACCTCCCGGCTCAAGACAAGTATGGTACTCAGCGAGTTATCTCGTTTTTGCGTCAATTAGTTGAACGTGGTGGATACTGGCGTGCAGGCGACATGTCCTGGGTTAAACTCGAGCGCATCCAATTCGTCGGTGCATGTAATCCACCCACCGATCCCGGCCGTGTTCCCCTCAGTCACCGTTTCCTCCGCCATGCACCGCTAGTTATGGTGGACTATCCAGGAGAAGTGTCGCTCAAGCAAATTTATGGGACATATAACCGTGCTCTTCTCAAAGTCATCCCGACATTGCGAGCGTATGCTGAACCTCTTACGGATGCTATGGTCTCCTTCTATCTCGCTTCGCAGAAACGTTTCACTTCAGATGTTCAAGCTCACTACGTCTACAGCCCTCGTGAATTAACGAGATGGGTACGTGGTATCTATGAAGCTATCCGTCCTTTGGAGATTTTATCCGTGGAGGGCTTGGTGCGTGTATGGGGTCACGAGGCGCTGCGTCTTTTCCAAGACCGTCTCGTCACCGAGGAAGAAAAACAATGGACTGACGAGCACATTGATCTTGCTGCTATGGAACATTTCCCAACCATCAGTCGCGACGAAGCTTTGAGTCGACCTATTCTCTTCTCCAATTGGACTTCGAAAGACTACATTCCCGTGGACAGGGAAGCTCTTCGCGAGTACACAAAAGCTCGCCTGCGTGTCTTTTATGAAGAAGAATTAGATGTGCCTCTCGTTCTTTTCAATGACGTACTGGATCATGTCCTCAGGATTGACCGTGTGTTCCGCCAAGTACAGGGCCACCTGCTGTTGATCGGAGTTAGTGGGAGTGGCAAGGTAATGATCGAAACTTGTACCTGCTTGTACTACAAAGTTGACGACCCTTTTACTAGACCACACTATCGCGTTTCGTTGCTTGGCTAAACGGCTTGAGCATCTTCCAGATCAAGGTCTCGAACAAATACACCGGCGACGACTTTGACGACGATCTTCGTACGGTACTGAGACGCTCTGGTTGCAAGGGCGAGAAAATCTGCTTTATCATGGACGAATCCAACGTGCTTGACTCTGGTTTCCTGGAACGTATGAACACGCTTCTCGCCAATGCTGAGGTGCCGGGTCTGTTTGAGGGTGACGAACATGCTGCTCTGATGACAGCGTGCAAGGAAGGGTCGCAAAGGGACGGTCTTATGCTCGACTCGCACGAGGAATTATATCGGTGGTTCACTCAGCAAGTCGCCAAGAATCTTCACGTTGTTTTCACCATGAACCCACCAGAGAACGGTCTTGCGTCCCGTGCCGCTACTTCCCCTGCCTTGTTCAACCGTTGTGTTCTCGATTGGTTCGGCGACTGGTCAGATCAGGCATTCTACCAAGTTGGTATGGAGTTCACGCATACTCTGGACTTGGACCTGGCTTCGTATTCCCCTCCTGTTCACTTCCCCATTGCTTACCGCGAGCTTTCCATGCCTCCCGTTCATCGGACTGCTATCGTGAATGCGCTTGTCTACGTGCACATGTCAATGCACCAAATCAATGAGCGCATCAGTCGTCGTCAAGGCCGCTACAATTATGTCACTCCTCGGCATTACCTTGACTTGTAAGCTTTTCATGACACGAGGACTGAATTAAGCTGATCGTTGTTCTTTAGTATCAACCACTACGTCAGGCTCTATAACGAAAAGCGTGACGAGCTCGAGGAGCAGCAGCGTCACCTTCATGTCGGTCTCGATAAACTAAAGGACACGGTGACTCAGGTCGAGGAGCTTCGCAAGAGTCTTGCCACGAAGCGTTCTCAACTACAAGCCAAGGATGCCGAAGCTAACGAGAAGCTCAAGCGCATGGTTGCGGATCAGCAAGAGGCTGAACAGAAGAAGTCGGCGTCCATCCAAATCCAAGCTGCTTTAGTGGAGCAAGACAAGAATATTGCCCAACGCCGAGCTGTCGTCATGGCTGACCTTGCGGACGCGGAGCCTGCTGTGCTGGAAGCCCAGGCCGCTGTCAGCAATATCAAGAGGCAGCATTTGCAAGAAGTCAGGACGATGGCCAATCCTCCAGAGGCTGTTAAACTTGCCATGGAGTCTGTCTGCACAATTCTCGGTCACAAGATCGACAGCTGGCGTACGGTGCAAGGCATCATTCGTCGGGATGACTTTATCCAGAGGATTGTCAACTTTGACACCAATAATCAAATGACCAAGGCACTTCGCGAGCTTATGAAGAAGGATTTCCTCAGCCGACCATCGTTCAACTTTGAGACCGTTCAACGTGCTAGTAAAGCTTGTGGCCCCCTTGTCAAGTGGGTTCTTGCCCAGGTTCGGTTCTCTGAGATTCTCGACAAGGTCGAGCCTCTACGTAACGAGGTGCAATCCCTCGAAACGCAAGCAGAGACCACGAAGAAGCAAGCCGCTCAAATCATCACCATCGTGGCTGAACTGGAGGCGAAGATTGCCAAGTACAAGGAAGAATACGCTCTTCTCATCTCGGAAACGCAGGCTATCAAATCAGAGATGGAGCGAGTGCAGAGCAAGGTTGATCGTAGCATGAAGCTCCTCGAAAGTTTGTCCTCGGAGAAGGAAAGATGGGAGTCTGGCAGTCGTACTTTTGATGCGGAAATGAGCACCATCGTTGGTGACGTGCTGCTCTCTGCAGCGTTCCTTGCGTACGGTGGTTTCTTTGACCAACATTACCGAGAGGTCATGTGGCAGGATTGGTCGAACCATCTTCTCGAAGCCAACATCAAGTTTAAACCGGAACTTTCGTTGACGGAGTACCTCTCAACTGCAGACGATCGCTTGAGCTGGCAATCAAAGTCGCTCCCAGCTGACAACTTGACCACCGAAAACGCGATCATGCTTAAACGATTCAACCGTTACCCGTTGATTATCGACCCCACCGGTCAGGCAACGACCTTTTTGCTCAACGAATACAAAGAGCGCAAGATCACGGTCACAAGTTTCCTCGACGAAGCCTTCCTCAAGGTTTTGGAGAGCGCCCTTCGATTCGGCAACCCTATTCTTATTCAAGACGTCGAGCAATTGGATCCCATTCTGAATGCCGTTTTGAACAAGGAAATCCGCAGAACAGGTGGCCGTGTCCTCATTCGCATTGGCAACCAGGACATCGACTTCTCACCTGCGTTTACAATGTTCCTCTCCACACGGGATCCGTCGGTCGAATTCTCTCCTGATATCTGCAGTAGAGTTACGTTTGTCAACTTCACGATGACGCGCAGCAGTCTCCAGAGTCAGTCCTTGGATCAAGTACTCAAGGTGGAACGTCCTGATACGGAACGCAAGCGAACGGATCTCATGAAAGCTCAAGGCGAATTCCGCCTTCGTCTCCGAACCCTGGAGAAACTGCTTCTACAAGCTCTCAACGAATCCACAGGGAACATTCTTGACGACGACAAAGTCATTGGCACCTTGGAAACGTTGAAACGAGAGGCCGCAGAGATCACGCGCAAAGTGGAAGAGACAGATATCGTCATGAAGGAAGTCGAGCAGGTGACTACGGAGTACCTGCCGTTGGCACAAGCCTGTAGTTCGGTGTTCTTCATCCTCGAACAACTCAACCTCGTCAATCATTTTTACCAGTTCTCGCTTCAATTCTTCCTCGACATCTTCGACTACGTCCTTCATCACAATCCCAACTTGAAGAACGTCTCTGACTACCACAGACGGAGGGAGATACTACTAAACGACCTCTTTTTGATCGTATACAAGCGAACTTCGAGAGCCTTGCTTCACCGCGACCATGTCATGTTCGCTGTCCTTTTGGCACAAGTAAAGTTGCGAGGTGTCGAGGACATCACTGACGAGCTCGAGTTCCTTCTTGAAAGTGGCCAGGGGATCATTGGAAAGCCCAGCGCCTCTCTGAGCGAGCATCCAGCCTCTTCTGTGCTCTCCCCAGACCAGATGATGTATCTTGAAGATTACGCAAAACAAATTCTCTTCAGGCCCGTTCTCAACGACGTTCTCGAGCGCCCTGAAGATTGGGTTCCTTTCTTGCAATCCGCAAACCCCGAAACGATCGTGCCTTTACCATGGGAACCAAGCGCACGTACGTTTTCACCATTTTTGTCCATGTTTTTCGTGTCTGACACTGGACTAGCTGCCGTTGAGGCTCTTCGATCGATGCTTGTTGTCAAGTGCTTGCGACCCGATCGTCTTTTGCAATCTACCGCATTATTTGTGCGGACCGTTTTCCAGAATGACTTGTCATCCGAACTCGACCTCGGTGTTATGGTTGCAAACGAGATCCCTGCTACCACTCCGCTCGCTTTGGTATCTGTTACTGGTTACGATGCTAGCTATCGCGTGGAACATCTTATCCAAACTGTCGGAGCGCGGTCTTCCTCTGTCGCCATGGGTTCCCAAGAAGGCTTTACTCTTGCAGATCAAGCCATCGCTGCGGCATCGAGGCAAGGAACGTGGGTACTCCTCAAGAACGTTCATTTGGCTCCTTCGTGGCTAGGACAGCTGGAGAAAAAGCTGCAGACACTCAATCCTCATCGTAACTTCCGGCTTTTCTTGACCCTGGAAGCCAACCCATCCATTCCAGTCAACATCCTCAGACAGTCTCGCATCATCATGAACGAGCCTCCGCCAGGAATAAAGGCCAACTTACTCGATTCTCTGGGATCCATTTCTCCTCAACGTCTTGCTCAAGGGCCTGCAGAAAAGGTCCGTTTGTATTTCCTCCTCGCGTGGTTCCATGCCGTTGTCCAGGAACGTTTGCGATATGTTCCACTGGGCTGGAGCAAAACTTACGACTTCAACGACTCCGATATGGCATCTGCCTTTGGTACTATTGACACGTGGCTCAACGCTGTTGCCAAAGGAAGAGCTAATGTTGACCCTGCCATGATTCCATGGGACGCACTCCGAACGCTCATTAAACAGTCGGTGTATGGCGGGCGTATCGACAGTGATTTCGATCAACGGATTCTCGACTCATTTGTCGACAAGCTGTTTACTCCAGCTGCCTATAATGTGGATTTCAATTTGGTACCGAGTATCAATAGTAGCCAGGTGCTTGAAGCCCCAGATGGCACTAAACTTGAACACTTCCTTTCGTGGGTACAAGGGTTACCAGACCGCGAACCGCCATCATGGTTGACGCTACCGCCTACTGCGGAGAGAGTCATTGCTATCGCTCAAGGTGAGTTTTCCAGACGTTCACTCGACGTAAATGAGCTCACTTGTCGTAGGCAATGAACTTTTAGGCAAACTACGGAAGATGCGCACGTTAGTTGATGATGAGGACGACGTTTCGAACCCTAGTAGTCCCTCCAAGAGTCAATCTTCGCAGCAACCTGCTTGGATGCGTAACTTGCATGAACGTTGTCGCGAATGGCTGGCTCAGTTGCCTTCAGTAAGAATGCACTGCTCGTGATATTCGACGTATTCTTGACATACTCTATCTAGTCTCTGAGTATTTTGCCGAAACAATCCAGCGACAACCCAGATCCGCTATACCGCCTATTTTACAGGGAAGGTACCATTGGACGCAAATTGCTCGACCAGGTTCGCAGGGATCTTGCGGATGTCGTCAAGGTTTGCGAGGGTGAACTGAAACAGACGAACCACCTCCGTGCTTTAATGAGCTCCCTGACTAAAGGTGAGTTTGACTATGACCTGATCTTGATTGGAGATAAGCCAACATGATTATAGGCACTATCCCCACGCACTGGAAAAGATACAAAGTTCCCAAAGCCATGTCAGTGTCGGAATGGATTCCAGATCTTGCTCGTCGGCTGGCTCAATTGGATGGGATTACGACGATGCAGCAGTCCTTGTCCAATGTTGAAGTCTGGCTCGGAGGACTGTTCTTCCCAGAAGCATATGTTACTGCTACGCGACAGGCTGTAGCTCATCGCAAGCGCTGGAGTCTGGAAACGTTGAGCCTGCGGTTAGACATTGGTCAGATGAACAACCCAGGGGCTTTCATCGTTGATGGTAAGTCTTTGCTGAGCGTGGACGGTCTGGTTTGACTTAACCCACGATTAATCAGGCTTGACGCTGGAGGGCGCTGCGTGGGACGCTGAATCTGGGAAGCTCGTACTCAACGATGGCGAAGCTGTCCACATGAATGCGTCTCAGATCCGTTGGGTGCAAGAAGAGGATGATGCCACTGATCAGAGCAACCTAGTGACATTACCGGTCTACTTGAACAGCGACCGCAGTGATGTGATGTTCACAGTTGACCTGCCTTTCGATGGTAGCTCAGCATCCCTTGTCGCGATGAGAGCTGCTTGTCTCAACGCGAGAGGCTAGATGTGATGGAATTTTAGAGTCTGGATACCCTGGATTATAATACCTACGACGAATGCATGTTAGATATACTATGACTAGTAATGATCATCTTTCTTTTCTGATGCTCTAATTTACCTCTACTGAATAACTCTCGCTTCCGCCGACAACTTCGAGTAGCTTCCAGTCTACCTGTATCTTTTCTTTTGCAAATACTGCACGAGCTCCTTCGGCGATGGCCTCGAAATTGTGCGTCGCGAGAGCCAAGATCGTTGGTCCCGCTCCTGAGAGACAAATGCCTAGTAGACCTGGATGTGATTGTGGTGTAATGGACGTGGTTACTGCTGGCAAACCAGGGATCTGTGGTGTCATCGCTAAACCAGCCATTCAAGAACCAAGACGCAACAGAAACATACGAGCATCTTTCGGTATGGTTGGTGTACACGGTCCTTCATTGCTTCGTAAACGAGTTCGGGATCTGGTGGCGATTGTCCCAGGGCAGTAGTCAACACGGCGAGTCGTTGCATATTAAAAACCTAACCTAGCGATCAGCTCATAAATGTATCCTCGTACTGAGCATACGTACGAGATCCTTTCGAGAATATTCCGTAGGTAACACATCCCTTGCCTTGGCAGTACTCAATTCGAAGCGAGGTATGATCGCCACGGCCTTGATAACAGGATTCCAACCGAAACGAACAAAGTGTCCGATGCCAAACGGAGGGGCAGGTGGGGATAACCCCCACTCCTCCCCCGCGTCGGGAGGGTACTCTGGCAATACTTCCGACAGGGGAACCTGTGCGGCCTCGCTAGCGACGGGATCGAGCTCCCGGAGGTACGATCCCACGAAACCGCCGACGAGCGCTGCCGTCACGTTGTCTGGATGCCTCTCCACCATGAGCGCATAGTCGAGCATCCGCTCGCGCGACAGATGAAGTCGTCCGAGCGCGTTTCCGAGGAGAACGCCTGCGATGACGGCGGCACCTGAGGAGCCGAGCCCGCGGCCAAAAGGTATCTGGTTGTCGACGTGGATGCTGATGAGATCTGGGGGGAACGAGTGGTGGCCGTTGCAACGCAGGACGTAGAGCGTGACGCGGGTCATTAGGTTTCGATAGGGATCGAGCGGGACTTCATCGGCTCCTTCTCCAGAGTAAGTGATTTTCACGAGGTCGACCGAGGGAGGACCAAACTTGACGGTGAGTGTCAGGTACAGCGAGAGTGAGAGTCCTACTACATCAAAACCTGGTCCGATGTTGGCAGAAGTCGCAGGGATTTTAATGATGATCGTGTTCCTCGGGTTGGTCATGAAAACAAAAAAAGAGGCTGCGAATCTTATATTTCATCGCAATAGTACTAACGACTGTCAATACTTACGAAAAGCGGGGCAGTTTTCGAGGAAACAATACCGTATGAAATGCCACTGGCGGTCAGATCACAAATTCAAGTTCAAGTTGGTCGCATCGATCGACATATCAGGAAAACGGTCCAAACATACTATCACTACATACGATCGACTGCTACAGATGACTATCAATACAAACGTAGGTTTACAAAGACGATGCTAATCGTTGGAGTGGTCTGTCACTAACGGCCTCAACTAATAAGGAGGCTGCGTCGGCATCAAAAGCATGTCTCAGTCGCAAGGGTGGTCACTTGCCCTAGCGGACGGCGTGGAAGCAGCGATACTAGAAGGAACGTCGGTTGGCTGAGAGATCGTGTCTGTGGTATTATTACCCTGACCCCTTGAACTGGCGACAATAAACTAAATGCAATACATTAGATCGTCCCTCGGTGTTAAACATTTGCAAAATTTGACTCACGTAGATGGTGTCATCCGAGGTACCGCGCTTGGCAATCGGTAGCACCAAAGGTTGATGATTTTTTGCCGCGTTGAGCGTAGACATTCTGTACGCGCCCTCGGGAAGGCCTCCAGTGACATTTGCGTACAGATAGCCACTGGCGTCTGCTTTGTCGTTCAGTGCCACAAAGAATGCAAAGTGTGATGGATTTGTGGGAGTGGTCTGATTGAGAGATTCGAGAGCTTCGATAACGACGTGGGAGTGTCCCTGAATGTATCCGGAGATTGGATCGAGTTGCTGAGGAGCTGCAAGGTAGTTCGTATCCGAATTTACAAAATAACCCGTAGCCAATCTCCTGACGGCCACCGTTATTTGGAAGGTAGTGTTCGGCGGAAGTACAGCTAGGTTGACGGGGATGACAAACTTAGCGCTTGGTATGTTCGACGTGGAAGGGATCGCCCCCATCGGAGCAGGGTTACAAGAGCCGTTGTTGAGCTGTTGGCCATTGGTGATGGGAAGATTGGGAAGCGTGGCACACCAGTTAATGAAGTTATTGGTGGACGTAAGTGAGGCGACTTCTCCAGCCTCCGAAGAGCTTCTATTTAGACCACCTTGTGAAAAGTTTGTAGCGATTACGGAAGAGAGGAGGATCAAGGAGGTCTGTGCGCTGCTCGAGTTGGTTGAATTTGAAGCAGAGGTGCCGGTTGTAAGGGAGGGTGCATTAGCAGAATCGGCTGCTCCAGTAGCGGCAATGCGAATATTCAGGTCAGCCTGTGACGTGCAGGTGATGCTCGTCCCAACCGAGTTGACTAACGGCAACGCGGCACAACTAACGATCCATAGGTCAGTGACAATCAGGAAGAAATATTACCAAGGCTTACATTAAACCCGAGTTACAGGGCGACAAGACATATCGTCCGTTAACACATTGGGCCAATTGTCCACTGATACAAGCGCTTCCAGAGGTACAAGATGATGTAGCATTCAAGGGCATAAACTGATTACTATGACGAAGGATTAGACACACCTATTAACCCAAGATGACACTAGACTTACTTGAAATTGATTGCATCTATACCATTCTGGCGATGAAAAATATTTGATTGGCGCTGTCTGAGACTTGGACGGGCAGAAGAAAGAGATAGAAACAGGAGTGTAGAGAACGTGGTGAGCTTCATAACTTCAAATTTGAAGGAGAGCGTAGCAAAGCGGGGCAGTCAATGCCTCGGGGCCAAAGAAACAGAATGGCGAGAAGAGATGCCATTCCGTTGTACTTGTAGTGCGACATAGAGCGGTCTTGGTGAGAGCCGAATGTAGCAACAACAACTTGAAATGACTTGTAACTCGGACGACAAAGGTAACACAACAATAGTGAAGCATAACTTCGGCAAGTTTCAGAACTTCATTTCTCGTATTCGAACGGACGCAAAAGGTCGTAGATAAACAGCGGAGAGAACTCGTCGTTACCACCCCAAACATGGAACAAAAGTGTAGAATCCGAATCGATGCAGTATGGAACACACCCTTATCAACACCTTGTTCAGACTACGAACGCTATTTCTTTACAGATCCTCTTCGATCTCGATGGGTAACGAGCCATTGAACCATGTCATGGTCCTTGATTGAATTCACGTCGTACAGTACCCTCATCGACTCCACTCCTGGCGTTATCGATGCCTGGGATGAATTTCGCAAACAGTATCCTCATCTCCCTCACAATGTTGCCCACCTTACCCACGGAAGGAGACTAGCGGACACCTTGCGCGAGTATTGTGGGGTTACGGATGAGGAAGAGCTTAAGGTAAGTCCACCAGCTTGTACTTGAAACCAATACACAGATTGAGTCATTTCAGAAAGAGATTATGCGTTTTGAAGTGCTAGTATCCAACCAGAGGGCCGGTCTGGGCCCTCAAGTTCTCAGCGGTGCACTTGCACTGTTGAATGAGGTAGCTAACGTTAAAGTTGCCGGCCACACACAATCATAGCTTATCATTTCAGCTGAACGAAAAGGCTCCAGACAAATGGACTATCGTAACGTCGGGTACTTACACAATCAATGGCTTCGTGAACCCTGTGACTCATGATCATTCTTACTAGCATCTAGGTTCTACGCGAACCTCGCTTTTTCCAAATGCTCTTTTCCGATACCCCAGAAGGGTTTTGTGACGTCAGACGATGTCAGCGAAGGCAAACCCAAACCAGCGCCATACATTGCGGGTGCAACTACACTTGGCATACCCCCAGAGAAATGTGGGCTACCCAATATTTTGAGTGCCCCCGCGGTCGTACCGATTCTGTTATACATCAGGTTTGGTAATTGAAGATGCGCCGTCTGGACTTAAAGCAGGGCGTGCTGCTGGGGCTCGAACGCTTGCTGTGTGCACTTCTCACCAAGCTGAAACGTTGTTGAAGGAAGCAGACGGCAATCTCGACTTTATCGTACGGGACCTAGAAGGGTACGTTGCCTTGGTTATTAAAGGCCTCACGGTTGATATCGGATCTATTTTTTTTTAGGGTTTCGGTCAGTCTGGTGAAAGATCAGATTGAGCTCACGTTGACTCCAATACCACGGAACTGATGGTTTAAATTGTGCAAGGGAGGTTGGAGATGGATATGAATAAGATAACGTTTAACTTGAGTGTTACAAGATCTATGGATCAATGGTTTAAACATTGTACACCGACATACTAATCATAAGAGATCTCTGTAAGCGTGTATCTGATAGAACCCACCCGAAATAAGATGGCGACAATTTATGTAGCACGTCGTCTAATTATTATCAGTTGTTGCGGCGAACGTGAGCGTTTCAAGGCGACCTCTCCCTTTGCATTCCTTCTGAAGTAGATCAGAAAGCGTTTTAAACTGGGGAGGATCTATCAGCATGACCTGAAGACATCCTAGTCAGCCGAACATGAACAAAGTATCATGACCAGCTCACATATTCCCACATCTCTGCCTTGTCCACTCGTTCGACTTGTTCGGCTGATGATTTGATTCGTTCTTCCAACCCTGCACCGTCTACAGCGGGAATAGCAACCCGGACGCGCATCCGTGCACGTTGAATGGGCAATTTCGACCCAGATTGAATAAGCCGCAGGGTTTCGGATACCTGAACTCCTCGTTGATACGTATCAACCACCACCACAAGTAACACCCACCTGGCTTTTGGCATTCTTGCCTACTTTCACGCTTATCCCAGCCTCTGTCATTGCTTTCTCGATGATCCCAACAGGATACGGACGTTGTGTGGCAGGGTCGACGCATTTTTCTGCCACGAGGGTTGCGATTTCCTTTCGCAAAGAAACAAGGTCATGCTCGCGTTCCTTCTCGCCGACCTGAACTTCTCCCTTTTTAAGAATCTAAAGAGCGGTGTGAACGCGCCACGTCGACGATCAAAGATATAAAGCATTGACCTCTTTTACGACCTCATCCACAGATGTTGTTGCAAATGCCTTTTGGAGGTCGTTCGATTTTGCCACTTCGCCTTTAGAAACGTTTGTGAACACATTTGATATCTGAAGGACGTCGTCTAGGTTGGTCTCCCTTTAGGACCGCAATGAGGACAGAAAAATAAGAGTGAAAGGAAAGTAGACTGACACGCCGTTTCGCCATTCTTGTACTTTGTTCTTATAACACGCGATCTGCGATCTGGGTGTGAGCACAAGCCTATTTGACAGCAATCGAAACATCGCATACCTCGAAGCGCTTTCCGCCTTTCTTCAGGCGAACGATGGAGACATTTGTCAGCCTGGGAGGAATATGAGGTGAGGCGAGCAAGAAATACTGGGAGCTCTCACTTTATTTGATTGGAAGGTTGATTGATGGGCATCTTGGCAGTTACAAGTCAATAAGAGCGAGAACGACTCCGATCTTCGTTGGAGATGTGAGTCAAGACTGACTCTTCGCTCCAAACGGAAAGCAGTGACTCGGTCCCGATAAACAGACTAGGTCCTCCTATTTGATCCAAGTTGGAGGGAAGCTCATCCACCAGATCTCGAACATTTTCTAGGCTAAACAACACTTCCAGCAGGAAAAACGTTCCTGGTCCCACCTCTGATGTACTCAAGACACCATATGCTTCCAATCCAAGTGTACTCCCATACACCGGTTTCACAGTTGCACACCCTCAAACGGGGCAGAAAGCAAAGGAAACGTTGGAGACCGAGCGGGAGAATTCGTGCATGAGTAGGCGAGGTGGCGCAGTGCACTGTCTCTCTTCGCTTCCGTCTGCTGTGTGCTTTCTTCCTTCCGTGCACACGACAAGTCTCATCTTCTGATCGTCACTATGGAAGACCCCAACACTGCCGTCATACCAGACTTCGCCTCTCCCGAATTCGAAGGCGAACGGCTTGCCTTCATGGATGTGGGCATAAGCCCGGAGCAAGCGATCGAAGTTCTCCGCCGGCAATGGACACGTCGCAACCAGGCAGCAAAGCACACTTGGCAGCAGTGTCAGAATGACATAGCCGCCGCTGCAGAACAAAGCCGCTTGGATCGAGAAGAAGAGAGGGTGCAGGCCGTCAAGGACGAGCGCAAAAAGTTCAAATCAAAGTTCGTTCCCATTCCCAATCGGCCTGTCCCCGACGTGCCCCCAGTCTTTCCTTCCTTAGCGGCAGTACGGAAGCTCAGGTCGGGCTTATTTTGTGAACTATGGTACTTCACCAACGAGGGCTTGCGCGCTGCCGAAACCACGCTTGCTTACGCCATCGATGACAACTCCCTGTCCCTTGTGCCCTTCGCCAAGGACAAATGTGACCCCATCCAGGACGAGAACCTCACCCCGGAGCTATTTAGCCAAGCCAGGGTGCGCATGGTCAAGGCCATGAGGAGCAACGGCTGGCCACCTCCGCACGTCGACATGCACGTCGCGTTCTGGACCAACATTGAGAAACATGATTGGCGAAACTCAAGCATCGACTCCCACAAGCGCGCTTTGATGATCTACCAAGGTGTCCACCGGCGCTATTGGCACGCTACCATCGAAGGACCGGACGCTCACGACATCTCCATCATCAACAATGTTTCACTCAACAACATTCACTCGCGCCTCCTAACAAGGCTCGTTGCCGAACAACGCCTGCTCATTCAAGAAGAGCGTCTGCAGTGGCAAAGCGAGCGCGAGTCCAGGAACAGCGTGAGTACCAGTCGCTCGAACCCTAAGGAGTCATACTCACCGTCTCCCACTGATCCTTTCATCACCCACATGGCATCCCTACCATGTCCACTGGCCCAACCACACGCATCCCACTCATGTCAACTGGATGGCCTACACATGACTCATCAACATCGCCTATCCGCCCATTCTCCTTGTGCTCGCCTTCTTTCATGGCGGCTCGCACAGAATGCGTGGTGCCCCAACAATAGGCCAGTCGGAACAGTTTCCCAGGCGTCCAGCAGTGGTACTGTGCAAATGCACACCCGCTCCGTCAGCGGTTCGAAGCGCCCTGCTTCCCCGTCTTACGAAGCGCAGCCCTCGGGGCACAGGAAGATTCGCTCCTTTCACTCCCGAGGGC
Organism: Austroboletus niveus; assembly: GCA_038090255.1. Classification (NCBI taxonomy): domain Eukaryota; kingdom Fungi; phylum Basidiomycota; class Agaricomycetes; order Boletales; family Boletaceae; genus Austroboletus; species Austroboletus niveus. The sequence goes on along the minus strand of JBBPMJ010000002.1, from coordinate 7,073 downwards.
AGGCCTCCACTCCAGATGGCACCGACCGCCTCTTCTCTATTTGTTCTGTCTACCTCGGACGACACAAGCACAACGTTACTAACTGCACCTCCCCCCGGACGTGGGATGATTAACATGATACGTGCGCCAAGCGGATCAGCATTGCCCTCTTCACCAAGTCGGGCCAACAGCTCTGCTCACGCTGGCAGAAAGTTGGGGGGTGCACCAAAGCACACCGTTCCTTACACATCTGCTCCGGATGTGGGGCTCGAACCCATGGAGCCCAACGCTGCCCTCGAGCGGACCATCCTCTTCCCCTCGACTCCCTACAGAGCAGTAGCTTGGGAGCGTGACCTCCGCGAGGCAGGCCTTCTACACTGATTCATAGATGTGCCATCAGGCATTCGCATCAAGTTTTTTTGTACATTTCTACTACGCAGTCCCCCCCTAGTAAAGAATCCTTTGTCACCTACTTCGCTGAAATTCAGGCCTTTCTCTAGGCCGAGTTGACAGCGCGCATCAGCCTGTTCCAGACGTCTCCATTGTCCATTATTTACAAACCCGGAAAACCAGGTAAATTTAGACTCGTACAAAATTTTTCCTTTCCCCTGTGTTCGCTTATCGAACCTTTCCATTTATTCCTTCATTGGTACCAACACCTTCCCCGCTACCTGGGGTAAGTTCTTTATAGTCTACCTTCTAATATCTCACCTTGCACCAGGTTCTGAGGCACAACGTACATATGGCGTTGTGGAGGCTTATCGCACAGTGGCCAGCGGCCTTTATTCGTGCATCGTCAGACTCCTTTTATGTTACACATGTGTAGCATTCGGGGGGCTCCATCTGCAGGTCTGTATGGTAGAGTAGCTGACGCGAGTGCTGAGCTCCTTCATTTCCGTGGTGTTGGACCCCTGGACAAATGGGTTGACGATCACAAATTAGGTTGGAACAACTCGTCGCCTACAACGGCACCCGTGCCTCATGGGCTCGCCGGGTTGCGCGCACAGGCCCAATCAGGCGGTCGCCTGGCAGAGGCCATCGGGCTTGAGCTCTTGGTTCCCGCCATCAACGTTCTTCAACCAGCAGGTCCCCACTTCCTCTCGCATGGCGACAACTCTGGTAGTTGAGGGACGGTGGAATGGACGACATCGAAACGTTGAAGCCGATCATGTTTTCTGGCACATTCACGACCTCATGCAGCCCAATCACGTCCATGGCATCCAAACTCAATACGTACCCAGCGGATAGAACTCAGCAGACAAACCGTCCAGAGCTTTTTCCCTTTCGAGCACTCATCATTTCATGCTTTGACCTTCCTGCCCAGTTCGAGCCCTTCCTCACAGACGTAGACGACGTGCCTGCAGATCACCTCACATCTCGCTTCTGCCAACCCCACGTCACTTAGACCGATCGTAGTCTCGCAAACTAGTTATGCACAGCCGGAACTCAACAGCATCTCCGGTAAATCAGCAGGCAAGATGGCGAGCTCGTCTTCCATGAACTCTACGCCTAAAATCATCGTGGGCCAGTGTTTTCATGCTCTGGACCGCATCCTGAACGTCATCGTGGCTTCGTGGAACACAACCACCAAGGAGACATAGAGTTGGACTCCTAGTGTTTCACGTTTTCTGCAATTACAACAACATTTCTGACGAGTTACGGTGTTCAGTCGCTCCTCCCCTTCTTTTGCACTTTTTCGCCAGCTGTGATTCTACTCTCCAACTTCGTCGCCAGTCTGCGAGCATGGCACCTCCTCCATGGCAGACTCTGGGCGATCAATAGCGACGAAGCGCACTCGCTGTTGGAGGGCGCTGCGAACCTCACGTCTACCTTTCGAGCACGACACTTTCCTTTTATTTCTCACTTACCTCGACACCAGCTCTCCCCGGGATGCCACCGTATATGCGTGCATGTTGGTCACTTTCTACACTTTGTCGAGGCCGCGCGAGTTCATGGTCCCCGCCCTGAAGAAATTCAATCCAGCCACCACCACACCCGGCCCTTTTGATGCATCAAAAACTACAATCCTCGTCCCTGTGCTTTAGCTACTGTCTCAGCCACTCACATCACCCCGGCTCACGTCAAGAAGACCAAAAATCACGAGGGGCTCGGCTTGACGTCATCGTATTCAGCCTGCCTGTCACCAAGCGCTCCCCACAGGGTGAAGACGACTGCACCTTTAATCACCTGACCGACACCGCGTCCTGGATGGACAACCTCAACCGCCCGGGACCCTCCGACCGCCTTTTCGCTTGGTAGCACCCGAAAGGCCCTCGCCCGCTCACCAAGGCGAAAAAAGATATTGTCTTCACTCACAGCCCACCTGACGGGGTGCCTCCAGCTGTGCCCTTTGACTTCGTTACCTACCCCCCAAGGCATTACATTCGACGTAGTCAAGACGATGGGCCGCTGGTCGGAAAAATCGTTCACCCTATACCTCAGGCGTCATGCCCCGCCAATTCAACCGCATCACTATGGCGCCCGTTTGATACAGTAAGGCACGCCTCCTCCTTCCATTAGGGCTGAGCATCGCTGCATGCGTCGCAGGTTCCTTCTCGTTGGGTACGCAGCTCGCTCATGGGCTTAGGTAGTGCTTCTGCGGGCCCACGCTCTCAGAGTAGTCGTTATCCGTACATCATTACACCGTGTATCTAGTCTCACTTTCTTTTCTTCTCTCTTGTTCTGCACCCCATCCATCAATAGGATGCCAATCGGCATCCGCGCGCTGTTGCTTTCCCCGCTCTCTTTGTCGTCGTCGTCGTGCGCGCGCCGTTGAGCGGCTGGCGTCGTAGTGGGTCCGACTCGTGGTGCAAATTAGTACAGGAAAATAATTCGTTGGGTTCAATTGTGGTCCCAATACAAAACAACAATAACAAAACCAGTGACTTCTACTTAACCTTCCAGTGGTAATTCCGAATATAACGATGTTCCTTCGGTCGTGTCTTAGCACTGCACGTAGTTGCCCGGGAAAACTCCTTCCGCTCCATTCAGGCGTCCAGTCCACCAATCCTCCTGACTTTCTGTCTTCTTCACAACTTCGATCCGATCACCAGTCTTAAATGACAAATCTCCATCGGCCTGATCGACGAGAGGCTTTAATGACAGTTCTCGCTCAGAAATATCTACGTACCTGAGCATCGAAATCATAAAGCGCCGTAACATACGCAACCACAGGTTCAGGTTTCGGCTTAGGCTTGAGTGGTGGTGGGGGAGGAGGCCGTTTCGCCCCAGCAGCAGCAACAGCACCATTACCGTTATCGCTATTCAATGCAGAATACGGAGGTGGAGGCGCCATTGGCTGGCCAGGTGGCGGCGGCGGCGGCTTTTTCACAAACGAGGGGCCCCCAAATGCCGGTGGGGCCGTTGGGCGTGAAGAGAAACTCGCAGAACTTGATGCAGTCATTGTACTGGGTGTGCGTCCAACAGGTGCGCTAACACCACTCTCTGCACGCTTTGCTTGAACAAGCTTGGCTAGTCGACTAGTCAGCAAGATCGGCGGATTAAGAAGGTAGAGTAATATAAATCAACGCACATGTAGATACAATTCGCTTAACGATACCAAGGTCTTCGATTTGGCTCCAAGCATCTGTGCGTTTGTTCTCGTAATCGGACTGTATCTGCGCGGCAGGGACGTTGGTGATATTATATCTACCCTCGATAAAAGAGTTCATCTTCTCAACGATAAGATAGTAGATATTGAGCCTCATCAATGAAGTCACTTAAGGGATGGCGCAAACGAACAAGAAATTGACATACTGCATATAATAAAATGAGTGGAATAAAGGATCAATGAACTGGGTTGCGAGTTGCATGAATCGTGGGAGCTCTTGCTTCAGCAGGTTATTGATATAATCATACTCGTTTGTTGCTACTTCAAAGTCTTGTTCGAGCTAGAATTCTATCAATTAGAAAGAGTGCGATCAGACCTATTTGTTAGGTAACCGACCTTGAACAAGTTCTTCTCGTCGTTCAAGCTCTTCTCCTTCTTGTCTCGAAGCTTGGTCAGCGAGTTGTTGAACCGATCGTAATCCATTAACTTGTGGTCGCGCTTCGTGATCGTCTTTCTGATGACTTTAAGAACGCCTTGGAACTCCTTCACGGGACTAATGACGCGACTTTCGATAAGCTCAAGCTCCGGTGCTACTGATGAACGGAATTCTTCCCAGTACTGGGAGTAAGATGGAGTGTTGGCGATCGTTGCAGCAACATCCGGGTGTTTACTGGCCAGACTTAATTCTCCAGACAGTGGTGAATACATGAAGTTGAGGTGATTTCCGAAGCCATAAGCGCCAGTCGCGAGAGCTTAAGTAGAAGATTGATCCATACCAGATGATACAAACGTTGGTAAAGATTGCTCACCGGTGACTGAATCAATGTAAGCCCTGGTGTCCTTGAGAAGTTTCTCCGTAGAACTCTCGAGGGAGGAGAAGTGGGAGTTGTAATCATCAAATTCGGGATCCGAAGACTCTGGCGACAGCTGAAATTAATCGCAGCGAAACGAAGACATTTGTTACTCACTCTTCGAAAAACCTGCTTTCGAGGTGACGAAATGAGGTGTCCTGTGTGAATTACCATCAGTTTCTGAATGAATGAAGGATCGATTGCGGTGATTCGTCGTATTCGAACTCGAGTGGGTCAGTTTTAAGAATACGATACGAATACTAACCGCTTGATGGCTTTGGTGAATCCCTTCATATCAGTGGGTCTGTTGAGTAGCACTCAGCCTGTAAAGTGCTTTGATAAGAAAAAATGAAGTTGCTGCGTGCAAAGACCAAAGGAAAGGTCATTGACCGCTCTCCACTAATGCTTATGTCATCGTACCGCCTTGCCCTGTCACACGTCACTCGTGACATTCGCACTCTGCCCTGCGCTTGATTGCAAACTAGTTTGTGCTCCAGGTCCAGGTCACATTCAGTACGTTAACAAAAATCAATGTTTATGGACATGCTCAGTAGTCCCTGTTTGATCCCAAGATGGTTCATGGAGCTCTGGAGGGCCGGACTTGGCCCACTGCACACAGAGTCTCAGAGTTCAATGACTCCGAGTTTATCAGGACTCGATGAAAGGTCCTAGGTTGCCCTAAGGTTACTTGCAAAGACAATGAATAAACCGAAAGTAAGGAGCTCCTACGATGAGCGTCCACCTTATATACATGAGTACGTGGTCCATGCATTGAGCATAGGGCAGGTAAGATCTCCTAATATGGGAATAGTTCGTGGAACGACGATAGAATGTCGTGGAACAATATCTGCACATGATATGGATGAGTAAGAAGTCACGTGAGAGTGTAGGTATGAGTAAACGAAAAAGATCATGACATTACCCCCTCTCTAAGGGTTCATGTCCTCATGAATCGGCATGGTAACGACAGTAAGGGTCCTTACAGAAGGACCAGTGAATCTGAGAGTGAGGAACCAAATCCAGTCTAGGTGGATCAGGGGGTATATCGAACATAGAATCATCAAACCGTTTGAAATGTCAACGATATTCGAGAAAGCCTGGATCAGAGAAGACAGACGAATTCGGTGAGCTAGGAGCGGATGATGATGACGAGGGAACCTTGATAGGTCGCAGACGGAGACGAGTGGTAGGACGTGCGGCAGCAGGATGAGTACGATGGAACTTGGTTACTGCACCTTGGGCATGACGTAAGTCCGTATTTGAGAGCCATTCGTCTTCTTCGACGGGGAATCCCTTCCAGTGGACGAGGTATTCGAAATACTCCCCTCTTTGGCGGGAGTCAACTATCGCTTCGACCTCTTGTTCTGGGATGTCATCGACGAGGTCGGGAGGAGGAGGAGCGGGTATGGGACCGGACATAGGTGATGTGTAGGGGTGTAGAATCGACTCGTGGAAGACCAGATGGATGGCCTTCCACTTATGCGGTAGATCAAGTTTATACGAGGCGACACCGACCTTGGTGATAATCTTGAAAGGACCATATCTTTTCTGGTCCAGCTTCTTCATAGGTCGATTGGTACAGATGTGGGTGGCTTCGAGCCAAACAAGATCTCCGGGCTTGTAGTCTTCTACGGGTTGTGTGGAGCAATCATAAAACTTCTTCATATCTTCGTTGGCAAGCTTAAGAGCTTCGGTCGCTTGAGCACGTAGCGTCATCATTTGTTTGGCGAAGTCGGTAGCTGACTCGCTTCAGATAGACGTATGACGTTCCTCGTTGACTCGGGGTTCATGTCCATAATTGAGCATGAATGGAGTCTGGTGAGTCGTCGAACGAGGGTTGTGATTATGCGCGAATTCGGCCATGGGGAGCCACTCCTTCCAATCGCTCTGCCGGTGATTGATATATATGCGTAGGTATTGTTCAACCCAGGCATTGTACCGTTCGGTCTGTCCGTCGGTCTGCAGGTGGAAAGCGGTGGATGGATTGGGCGTGATACCAAGAAGTTTCTGAAGTTCCGTCATGAAGGTGGATACGAATTGAGGACCTCGGTCCGAGATGACCTTAGTCGGGAGGCCATGGAGTTTGAATATTTCATCGCGGAGGATTACCGCAATTCCCTTGCTATTGATAGTATCCCTGATGCCGAAGAGTCGGATCATTTTTGAGAACTGATCAACTATGACGAGAATGGCGTTACTTCCGTTTGACTCCGGAAGTGGGGATATAAGATCCAATGAGATATGTTCCCAAGGTTGTCGTGGGATCTCGTTAGGTTGGAGTGGGGTATGACGCAGGGTGGTGATGGCTTTGTTCTTTTGGCAAGCCTCACATCCTTTGATGAATCTCTTGATGTCTTTGGCGGACGTCGGCCAATAGTATCGTTCCTGAACCTTCCGGGTGGTGGCGTGTATTCCGGAATGTCCAGCCGTGGGGTGACTGTGGATATTGGTTAGTATATCGTTTCGGAGAGTATTGTCCTTTGGTACGTAGAGGAAATCTTTAAAGTATATGAGAGAGTTTTTAATGGAGAAACGGTTATCTTGTTGCGCTAATGCGCATACTACTTTTGAATCTCTAAGGTGTTGTAAGTCCGTTATTCTTTGTTCTATGGTAGAAGGGGAAATAAGAGATTGTTCGGCTACACGCATTGCCGCTAGCATATGCATGTCCATTGCATTTGAATAAATGTCTG
>JBBPMJ010000001.1:390848-568828 GCA_038090255.1 Austroboletus niveus | reverse complement strand
GGGACATCTCTGAGCGCACAGCTGACAGCTTTGAGAACGAAATCATTGACGCTAAGTTTAGCAGCCTTGTCCTTCTCGCCCAAAGTCTTGTTGAACACTTCACGAAGTTTCAGCACCTTGTCCATGTTGACTTCCACTGTCAAGTAATAGTGAGGCAATTCCTGCTTAGATTGGGTAAGACGCGAGCCAATGACTTTGCGCATATTCGAGATGGGTATGTCAACATAGTCGGACGAAGCTGCGGTAGCATCGGAGGTTGCAGCAGGGGAAACGGAGGATGGGAGCGGCTGATACCGTTCTACGTCGTCACGAATGATACGGCCATCGGGGCCAGTACCCTTGATCTTTGCCAAGGGGATGCCCTTTTCGAGCGCAATCTTCTTGGCAATTGGAGAGGCAAATATTCGGTCACCCTTTGGAATCTCCAACTTTGACTCCTGGGGCTGAGGAGTCGGAGCCGGAGACGAGGAAGGCTGGGCGGGTGGAGCAGGCTCCGAAGGTGGTGGCTGGGGTGATTCAGAGGGAACATCAGCAGCCTCGGAGGCCATTTGAGCGGCAGCAGAAAGGTCGTCACCCTCCTCTGCAAAGATGGCTATTGGCGTGCCCACAGCAATGTTCTTGGAACCGTCCGGGCTCTAGAGAGATTATGAATAAGAGAAAGAGGTGAAGAAGGAAAAGCGTACGATAATCTTTGCAAGAATGCCATCGTCCTGGGCTTCGACGTCAATGGAGGCCTTGTCAGTTTCCTGGGCAAGGTGAGCAAAGGGACGCGTGCGAAATGAGGGAGGCGCGCACAATTTCAAGAAGGACATCGCCAGCTGTAAAAGTTTCGCCCTCGTTTTTTTTCCAGGAAGCAATACCACCCTCGGTCATGGTAGGGCTCATGGCGGGCATTGCGAACCTGGAAAGAACATGTCTGCGTGCGGAGGTGTGCAGGCCTGTCGGAAAGGGTGAGGAGAGGACACCGGGGACAGGAGGGGACGTACGACGCGCAACAAGGCGGGCAAGGGAGGAGGACATCGTGCACGACGTTGAGAACGGGGGCGAAGAGGGAAAGGTTGGGGATTCAGAGTATAAAAACAAATAGCCGTAAACGTCCGAGAGAAAATACAACACGTAATATTTTTTATTAGAAATATTTTTTATGACGTTCCTCCTGCCAGGCCAACCAGTGCCCGTCCAGCCTGCTCGGCTCCCCGACGTCGGCCCTGGCGTGTATCTCAAGCACGGCCAGCTCCGCGCCAGCCTCGTCGGCACCCTCAGCGGACCCGTGCCCGCCATACACCGCCAGCGACCACACCCGCCCGCCTCCAGCTCGCTCGTCCTCGGCACCGTCACCCGTCTCTCCCCGCTCCAGGCCGTCGTCGCCATATCCGTCGTCGATGGCATCCCCCTCCCACCCGGCGAGGAGTTCACAGGCGTGATCCGCACCCAGGATGTGCGCGCGACAGAGAAGGTCAAGGTCAAGATCGCTGACTGCTTTCGAGGCGGTGATGTCGTCAAGGGTCTTGTCGTGAGTCAGACCCACACTCCCCCCGACCGCGTCGTTGACAGTCGAGTGCAGATCTCCCTCGGAGATGCGCGTAGCTACTACATTACAACCGCGCGTAACGACCTCGGCGTCATCTTTGCCACGAGCGAGGCTGGTACGTGCGATCCGGCGAGTTCACCGTTGTGCTGCTCAAACACACTGTGCAGGGGCGACGATGGAGCCGGTGTCGTGGCAGGAGATGCGGTGTCCGAGAACAGGGAGAATAGAAAAGCGTAAATGTGCCAAACCTGAGAATGTGTGATACGGGATTACATAATCACTCTCATATGGTGGTGGTTCGTGTTAGTTAGTGGTCGCAACGCAACTTGACGTCCTTCTCGTTGCCGCCCCCGTTGTCCTCCTTCCCCAGCGTTTATGACGGCCGTTCTCCCCGCCGTAGATGCCCTACGCAGAGACTCGATAATGGCTTCTCTTGACGACAACCAGATCAAGTATGTCCGCCTTGCACCTGCCACCAGGAGCTCCTCCAACTCAACCCTCCACCAGCTATTCGCCCTCCACAGACTGGAAAGCTAAATACTATGAGGTGGCTGACATGCTCACAGAAACTCGTGCTGAGCTCGACGAATTTCACACCTCCAGCAAGGAACTCGAGGAAGAGCTCATCAAGGAAATCGAACGCACGGAAAAGGCACAGCAAGACTTGAGGGTCAAGGTCTCTCGCGTCGAATCCGAAAGAGACGAATGGAAGGTGTGTCTTCTTCCCGCCTCCGATAATACCTGCTCAACGTCCACCCCAGTCCAAGTTCATGTCCCTCCAGACCACCCACAACACAACGACTACGTCCTTGCAGCGCGAATTGGACACGGTGAGGCAGGAGTGTCAGAAACTCAAGGTTCAGCTCCGCGAACTCGAGATGGGCAATGACGATCTCGAACGAAACGAACGCGCAGTCACGTCCACGCTAGCCGACGTCGAAGCGAAGTACTCTCGCGTGCTCGAAGAGAAAATCCTCCTCGAACACGAGCTACTTGACAAAGCCAGCCTAGAAGAGGAATGTCAGCGGTTAAAGGATGAGCTACGGGGTATGTATGCATCGTACTTCCTACCCAACTCATTAACAGTCAATAAAAGACACTGAGGTCGAGATGTCCATCCTCAAGGATCAACTTTCAGCTGCTCGTGCCAATCTACCAAGCACCCAACCGGAACCACCTGCTTCTACAACTCCCCCATCCTCTTTTCCTCTCCCGTCTCCTTTGACCGAGGAAAGCCTCTTAAACACGCCGCCACCTCCCGACTTCAATCTGTCCGAGCTCTCTACGGAAAAGTCATCGGCTTCGACGCCTTCTTGTCCTCCGTCTACTTCCTTCAGTTCGACCTCCGGTAAATCCGTCCTATTCCAAAGGACTGCCTTCCAGCCAAGTAAATTTTCCGTTTCAACTTCTACGCCTCCTGTCACTCGCTCCAGCACCTTGCCCTCGCTTTCCGCGTCCCGTAACCTAACCCCAAGAACGCCTATTCCCCGCCCCAATCTTGTCGCATCTAGTTCAGGCACAACTACCTCTGCCATTCCCATCACCGCATCGAAAAGCAGAGGTGTTCAAATGGTATCCGAGATGCGTGCACGCGTGAAGAATTTGGAGCAGAAAATTCATACCCGTGTCCCTCGATTACGTATGGGGAGTAACGCAGGCAGGCAAGGTGCAAATTCTTTGGCACTATCCGCACGTACCCCGTCGTCAAACAATACGACAGCATCGGTCTCTTCTAGGAGCGGTGCCGCACGAACACTTACTGTTGATAGCAAGATTGCTGGACCCAACTTTCAGAGAGGTGCCTCGCCAGGAAAGAGTGGCGCGACAACCCCTGATCCCAATGCGTCTGGGTGGGTCCTTATCATGGATGACACCCCTTCTCCTGCAAAGGATCCAGAGAAGGAACGGAGACGGATGTCTAGCCCCTCTGCCCCAAGCTCATATCGTAGCAGCATCCCTATATCGGCGTCCTCCCCTACTTTCTACAAACCCAACACCCTTGCCCAAAGCACAATGAGTAGCTGCAGACCACAATCTCGCCTTTCTGGTGAAAGTCAAAGTACCACAGCCACCATAAGCTCCATCCCTACGCCATCCTCCCGCCCCACCACACCCACGTTTTTACCACTCCCCACATCTGGCCTGTATTCCAGCGGGTCTATTTCAGGGATTGGCTTGAAACACTCCAATGGATTAGGTATGGCTTCCAAAAACCAGCAAAAACGTGATTCCCTTGGATCCAGCAACGCGGGATCGCCATCGTCATCCGAAAGCGAGTCTCGTGTTCGTGAACGACCTATATCCTACAATAGCAATGCGGGTCAACCCGTCAGGGCTTTTTCCCGTATTCCCCCTTCGGACTCTATTCGTTCCAGTTCCAGAATACCCTCGTCTGCATCCACTTCGTCAATCCTGACGCAGAGCAGAATCGGGAGACCATCGGGACTGACCAGTGGACGCCGAAGTGTTGGTCTAGATCCTCTTAGTGAACTTGAAGACAGTGGTGGCTTTTTGGATTCTAAAGCTGACAAGAACAGGGGCCGGTCGGGGAGTACAACGCTCAGCGTTGGGCATTAAGGTATAATTATGCAAATCATGCGCCCTTTCTATCTGATAGGGTGAATTACATCCACTACTTACGCTGCTATCCCAAACAGCATAGTCCAAATGCGATTGACACCATGCTGGATTCTCTTCTGTCTTTGCATATGGTCTCGAGGACCGATTTCAATGCGATCTTTACTCTTCCGGATAATCACGCCTCTCCACATCCAAGTACCCCCATATTATGCCCCCACGATTGTTTATGATAGCATGTTGATAATGGGAGAACGGAATTGACCCGTTTTCTAACACTGCCGATTTTTGTGTTTACTTGTCTATTCTTCGTTTTTCTTCTTCGTTCCTAGCGTATTCCGTTGTTGTATATTCCGTGCAAGTACTCTTATTGTCATATTTCTGTGGAATATTATACTTGGTGGTTGGAGTTGACATTGAAGGCTCCTGGGTGGCTATGTTGGACTCGAGCCATCATGTCCTCGACGCCTCCGAAGAGGTCCTTGAACCAGCAACACGTCCTCGAAGAAGACGAGTACACAGCTGCCCTCTCTCATATCATTGCTCGCGATTTCTTCCCTTCCATCGTCCACCTTGATGCCACCAATGGCTACCTCGATGCGCTGCGTTCCGACAACCCTGCCCTTATTCACGCCTCTGTCCGTCATCTGCAAGGGATTGAATCGACACCCGCCTCTTCTTCACGAAGAGACTGGCAGACGCCTTCCGAGACACCCTATGGCACAGGACCCTCAGACACGCCGTTCCGCACGCCTCGTGAGGTGGACGAGCCAGCGGCAAAACGGCCGCGGTTCGACGTCAACATGAACCTTGATTCTTTTCAAGCAAAGTATACCTCAGAGGACAATGCGAGTTTCACGCAGATTATGCACGAGGAAAACAGACAGCGGCGGGAGAGGTGGGGCTGGGCTTGGGAAGCACAGAAGAGAGTGGAGGAGCAAAGAGACAAGATGTTAGAAGATAGGGAGAGAATGATGATAGAGCAGCCTTCTGGGCCCGGCGTTCGCGAGAGACTCGTCATCGAGGCGCCAACGGTTGCTGGATTGATCACGGCAGGAGGAGAGTCCTCAGATGCGGTCCCTCGTGACGAAACCGACAAGGGAAAGGAGCTGACTGTCGTCGCGAAAGCTGCGAGTGATCAAGAGGTAGACGTGATGGCTCCGAAGAGGGACACTCGACCTGCAGGGGTAGATGCCTGGAAGTTCAAGGTGAGTATCCTACAAAGCTGTTTTTCTCTCTACACAGTCTTCTCCAGACGCGAAATTCACTCATGTTCCCGCCCGACGCCGACGTGTCTCCTTACGATCCGTCGACGTCCACCGTTTCTGTCAAGGCTGATGTGGTACCGAGGGTGGTCAAGTATGACAATACACGTCTACCTGAACAGGACTCTTCCAACAAATCCGGGAGTCTTTCCGCTCCTCCAAGTCCGACTCAAAGTCGAATAGATGCCGCCATTGAGGGGACACCTTGTAAGTGCGTCCATAAGATATTCCTATCATTACACTTATATTCTTCGAAGACCGCCCGAAACCACAAGACTTTTCACTTGTCCCTAGTGTCCCCTCGCCCACTGCGGACCAGATGGGTTCAGAGGCTGTCAAGCAGCTCATGACGTGGGGAACTTTGAATGCTACGCCCCGCATTATATCGCAATCCGACGACGATGTGTTCGAAGAGATGCCACCGCCGAATACGTTCCAAATCTCGGCACCGTCGAGCCGTGAGACATTATCTCACAAGCTATCAGCAAGTGCAGCGAAAAGTCTTCGTGCAAAAGCTGGCCTGCTCAATGGTTCGACCCCGTTACCTGGACGTACTCCATCTCGCACGCCCGCAAGAGGCTCCATGGCACCTCCAAGCTGGACTCCGCGAAGAGCTGACGCACCAGGAAACCTTACCCCTGCTGCGAAGCGACTGTTGGATAGGACAACTTTGGGTACGGCTGCGGCACGGAGGGCAGACGCTATGGGGAAGGCGTCCGGTTGGGGAGGTAGCGGGATTTCCAAGGAAAAGGATCTTAACCATGTGCGATGGACACCGACACCTGTTACGCGTAGGGGGTGACCACCTAATTTTCTGTGTGGCCGTCATTTATCCATGCAATTAATACTGCTGTGCTAGTGTGTCGAAACGGATAGCGTGCAAAGTTCACCAACTATTTGGTGGTAATTTTTCGGCGTTTTGTTTGGGGGGATGCATCATCTGCATCCCTGGTAGCAGAAGCCGACGTCGGTGACGGTACTGATGGTGATTCACCTTTAGGTTTCTTTTTCACGATGACCCCCCTGAGTGCTTTCTTGACGGACACTTCCTTCTTGGAAGCGGGCACTGTCGGTTTGGTCTTGTCATCGCTGGTGGGTTTAGACGATGCAGAATGCTTTGCGGCTATTGGAGGAGGATTGTTGATGGCATTCTCTCTCGCTGCAACGGCCCTGCGAGGAAAGTCAGCGTGCAGAAGCTGCCACGATCGGCGAACTTCACTTTCGAAAGTCCGAGAGTTCTTCTCCATCCTGAAGCCTGCGCAGTCGTTCTTCCTCTGCCTGCTTCTCTCGTATTGAATCGAGAAACATGATCTCGTCTTCCTCCAGTGCGCGAAACTGGTTGGCTGCACGTACATGCAAACATCAAAACCGGTCAAGCAGGGCTAGAGCCACGCGGGCGAGATTACCTAGCTTTGTCTTTTCTTCCCATTCCTCTTGCTTGGCCGCCTAGGGTGTATTCGTGAGCTGCCGTTGTGTGTTGGCGGGGATCTTACCCTGTTTGCAGCGAGTTTCTTTGGTGGGCGGAGTCAGTGGGCTCGATTCAGGGCTTGGAGGGACTCACCTCAGCCAAGCTCCGGCCGTCAAAGGCGTCCTCTGTGGGCTGGGGAGGGGGTTCTTGCCCTAGTCTGAAAGAGACGAGCATTGACGGGGCATGATACGCGGGTTGGTGCGGTCGTGACGAACCTTGCGTACGCCGCCTTCCATTGCTCCTCCCTTCGGGACCGTGCAGCGTCGATGTCGGACTGAGACACGAATCTGGCCGCGACGCCGGTGACGGAGACGTTGGGGACGTCTTGCTCCATGTGTAAGTAAGTAAGTTAGTGAAAGGAGGAAAAGGCTAGTGAGAGTTGTACACGACTCCTCTTTTGGCTTGCTCCCTCATCATGCCAATCTCGTCGAGCGTTGGCAAGCAGCCCTCCCTCCCCTCCTTGTCCTCGTCCAACCCACACAGCGTCCGCACGCATGTCTTCGCCGCACCCTCCAATTCCAGAGCCGTCATCACAGCACCCCGTACGCACACAAATATCCCTCCCAAAGTAGCACTCAGACCTTCGCACACAGCATGGGCTCAGGACGAACCGCCGTCTCCCACTGACGACTCCGATGAGATCGAGATCGATAAACTTGGCCAGGGGAGCCCCATCAACACCCGCCCATCAGATTTAGCATCGAGCTCAAGGTCCTCCTTGGACGCACTTTCCCGCGAGCGTGGCAGTCGTTCCCGATGGTGGACCTTTGTCCGTCCCCGTGAGGGCCTCGCAAGGCACGGTTGGCGGGGAATAGACTCGACCTTGCACAGCAACCCACCGACCGAAGATCGATACTCCCAGCACCTCGCCAGCTTGCAAGAGAGACAGTCCGACGAGTTGTCTACACCGCGATCGGCCGTTCATTTTGATCTCCCCAGGAGCAGCACTTTAGGTCGGAATTCTCCTCAGGAAGACAGATATGATTCACAGGGCGAGAACCGTGGCCAGTATGCTCATGTTGGGGAGAGAACGGACACCGAGTCGGGTGAAAAGTCGACGCTAGGTCGTTCAAGGAGGAACCGCTTCAGGGCCTTTATTTTGTCAAATATTTATGTGCCACTGGTGCGCTCTTGTCACTCTCTCTCACTGCACAGACTCCGGCATAATGCTTTCGTAGCTTTTTAGATTTATAAACATCACTTTCACAACCTCTGCACTGGCTGTCGCGATCCGAATCAGACTCTGGGAGGCAGACTATAACGTGATGGGGGCGGTCGGAAGTTCGCCGTAAGTAAACTCTTGAACCCTTGCACTGCATCCCGAGTCATATTTTTGTAGAACTCTTGTGATTATATTTGCGCCGCTGACGCTAGTTCATGTCATGGTTGCCATCTATGTGAGCCACACAGTACAGACACACCTTGGATGTCGTCTCACACCCATTCAGTTGGAATATTTCAGTCGACCCCTTGGTCTATGGCGCACTTCCGGAAAACTCGCTCATACACTACTGGAAGTGTGTTCTATTTGCGCCTGGTCTGCAGCCTTGTCGCTTTGCTTTGACAACTATTTTACTTCTCCCATACCTTGTGCACCGGAAAGCAGCATCGCTTGGTACAGCCAACTGCATCGACCCCCGCTGAATGCAAACATAGGAAGTATTGGAAAGACGATATGCGACAGCCAGCTTGCGCTGATCTGTCTCGTCATGGTTGGTCTCATTATGTATTGTATCAACCTCGTTATTAGTCTCTTCCGAATATTTGAAAAGGTCAAGTATCATGCAGGCACTAGGAGACGTGGGTGAATTTTATGTCCTACCGTCTCTTCTGCTGTACACTCTTTTACCATGGACCATCTGTTTTGCTTATCATACTGTATTATGCTGCGTCCGATACATACTTAGTCTGGCGCATGTTCAGTTTCATATTTGATCTAGCTCGGGCGGTGGGCGTTTCGCACGAGCACTCTTACTCGGATACCCTCAAGAATGAACACAGTGCCCGAAGACGATGAAGAGCGCAGGTCAAGGTCGCGACCTCCAAAGTCAGGGCTGTCTACCAGCGAGTATGCCACTGGCATATGTCTTCTCTTCGTCGTCGTCCTTCTTTGGACGTCGTCCAATTTCGTAACCCAGGTAGACACCTCCGTGGGCTCTCCGGTTGGTCAATACTGAGCGGCTCTCCAGTACATGTTCACGGATGGCTACCAGAAGCCTTTTATGTATGCTTTAGTTTGCTCCGACCGCCAGTCCGCTGATGAAAGGGTAGGATAACGTATCTGAGCACGGCTTCCTTTGCCCTGTATCTTTTGCCCTTTTACTTGCGGAAATTGTTGTCTCGGAAGAAGGCCAAGTGAGTCCTTGGCAGTATTCGATATGAACTATTCGTGAGAGGAGTCCTTTAGTTATCAATCATTAACGCAAGACATCTCCGATGAACACGGCTCTTTAGTGCGTTCTATTTCTCTTATTCTGACTTGACCTCTTTTTGATAAGTACTCAGTGTTTGCACGAGGCTGAGGGTCGCCTCACGCCAGGACAGACAGCGAAGCTTGCCGTCCATTTTTGTTTCCTCTGGTTTGTTGCAAATTGGACGCTGAATGCCTCGCTTGCATACACAAGTGTGGCAAGCGCAACTGTTTTGTCTGGCATGAGCGGTAAGGGGTCCGTTGTGCTTCCCGGCCATGGCCTGACTGCTATGAAGGCATATTCACCCTTGCGGTTGGCCGCATGTTCCGTGTGGAGACGTTGACACTCATAAAGGTTGTAGCGGTCCTGACGAGGTATGCGTTTGCAGGCATTAATTCGATTACCAAAACTCACTCGAACAGTTTCTGTGGTGTTGTCTTAGTATCGCTTTCCGATTCATCGTCTAGTCCAGTACCCAACTTTATTGCGCATGGTCATTCCGTCAATATTGTCGCAATTATGGGAGATTTCCTTGCTTTGCTTTCAGCGTTGTTCTATGCTCTCTATCTCATCTTCTTAAAGGTGCAAATTAAGGAGGAATCTCGGATTGATATGCAACTTTTCTTTGGTTACGTAGGTCTGTTCAATATTTCGCTATGTTGGCCGGTCGCACTTCTTTTGCACTGGCTGGGAGTGGAATCCTTGGAGTTTCCGAAGACTAGGGAAGCTGTCATTGCCATCCTTGCCAACGTGAGTTCTACACGATGTTTTGCGATCAACCAAGAAATGGATTAACGTTTGTCCATGTACAGATGTTCATCACACTGGCTAGTGATTATATATATGTTATCGCGATGCTGAAGACCACACCGCTCGTCGTTACCGTCGGTCTTAGCCTCACTATACCCTTGGCGGTGGTTGGCGACTATTTCCTCGGCAGGCCCGCCGCTTTCCAAGTATTGGTGGGCGCCGTGCTTGTTACAGGAGCATTCATTGCGGTCGGGATACAGAATTCCAAGCCGAGGGAGGGTAGTGACCTACTAGTTCAGGATTTAGGTGCTCAGGGGATAGACCAATTACCCCAACGCCGTCCGGATGAAGCCGTCCGTTTAGCATCGCAAACAAATACACTCGATGCTTAGTTCTGCCAGCTTTGCGCATGCATCAGCTTGTGATAATATGTACTGCTCTGCGAACGTTTTTATCGTCGATATTCTTTTGTTTTTTCTAGGTCGATGTTCTAGCTTGTGACGTGTATTTATAATAAGGTCGACTCGGGGCAGGCATCTGGCTCTTAGTGTTATTTTGTGAATCATTTCGTGACTACACCAGCTCGTGAATACGTCCTTCAAAGTACGTCGTTCCCGAACACGCATCACGCATCATTGATCATATCCACATCGCCGATAAATTCTTAATTTGTGTCAACCTCGACCATAATTGTCGCACTTTAATCGCCATTCTTCTGATGAATTTAAAATCAGATTCGATCTTTGGAGATGTTCCTCCTTTCGTGAACGCTTCAACGAGCTGGGCAAGATGTTGTGTGGAGAGGTCGGAACCCCGTAGAGAGCGGACTGGATTCTTGCTGGGATACATCTTCATGGGACCCCCCTTTGGTGGGTGTTGAAATTTCGGTCACGGTGATGTCAAAGCAGTTCAGCGGCGAATTCTAATGATAGTGAGCACTGTTCTCGTCAAAGTTCGCCGCAGAACGAGGAAGTTGATGACATCGTGTTGATGGAGTTAGTCATTATATGATGACGTGACCTATGTACCTGAAAATTCTGACTCGTAGTAGTCACGCTCGTCACTCACGATGGTACTATATTCGTCACTTCATAGCCAGTCAGCGCACTCATTTTTTGTAAGCCTAGGGAACACAGGACCCGTATCGGAGCTCATGAACCTTCTGCAAAACTGTCCAAACGTTCGTTTACAGTCCAAGAGAATGCGGTGGAGGCGGTGGAAATCGGTGCTGCCGAAGACATATCGGTCAGCAAGTCCGTCTTTCCGATCGTGCCTGCAGAATCACACGGAACGTAGGGCCAAGACGTTTTGACCTCGTTGAGTGCTGTACCTCCTGCCGTGAGCAAAAAGGGCAAGCAACAGCTGAAGCATGAGGCGCTCATCGATCGTACGTGTGCAGCTCTGACGAAACGATGACTTACTTTGACCATGGGATCCAGGAATCAAATCGCCTCTATCGACGACCCCTTATTCAAAAGCCCAGCGGCGTCGTTTCAATAAAAAGCAACACGAACAAGTGGGCGGTGGCCTTGATTCCATCAGCGCGGTCATATCGGTGCTAGAGGAAAAACTCGAGACAGAGCCGCCAGCGGAATCACAGTCAACGAATCTCGCTCCCTCACAGCAGCGACCGCAAGCAAAAGAAGGGACTGGTCTTATAGGGGCGGGTAAAGGCGTCCCGCTTACCAAGGCTCAAAGGAAACGCATGTTGTACGTCTTTCTAGCGACACGCTATCCTGGCTCGAGTTCAACCCATCTAGGGAGATGGAAAAGCTCCGGCATCCACTCATTTTGACAAATCCTCATTATGCTGCCAACCCTTTCCAGACCATTCGTACGCATGCGCAGAACACGCTGGAGAAGCACACACCCGGCGTTTAGACGCCATCTCTGCATTTATAGCGTAGACCCAGTAATCGGAAACAAATTATCAAGCTGATACATAGAAATGTCACAACAGGCAACACTGATATCGTACGGGTATATGTCGAATCGTATTTGAAACCACATGAGTACAACAACTATTCCCTCGGAAAAGAATGAATAGGGGCCTTACTGAAGGCTTCTTATGCTTCTGGATCATCCCCCGCTCTGCTCATGCCAGCGCTCCAAACGGTGCTACCACTTCCACCACCACTCCTCTTGCTCCTTTTGCTCCTCCATTCCTCTCCCAGGCTTTTCCTGGGAGAGATCTCTGTGAAACCACCTGTTCCCCCTTTGGCAATTTCGTCGCTCAGGTAACGATCGTGGGCATCGATTGCGGCGAGGGTATTTTCAGCTTCCACCTGTTCCAATGCTTCGTGCGTCAGTTCTGTGCCGTTTCCAGATATTCCGAGTCCATAACCGGTCTGATTTTGTATGGACGTTCCCGAATTCACCGAGGACGTCTCGGAGTGCCCTGTGGTCGAGCGTGATCGGAAGATAGAGAGACGCCGACTTGGCATAGCAGTTACTGGGGGGTTGTCAGGAGAAGAGTAACTCTTTTGTAGCGGCACGGCAGCAGGGGACCCAAATGAACTAGCGGGTGAATGCGTGGGCACGTCGATGCCCATTAGTTTCATGGTCGCACGCAGACGCTCTCGTTCTTGTTTATCCTCATCGTCTTCAGGCATGTCTAATTTGCGGGCACCCGTGACGGACGGGGTGCCCGGCTTTAAAGTTAATTGGCGCAGGTTGTCGGTCTTCTTTTCGCTTCCGCCAAACATGTTGAAGCTCTTCCAATCAAAGGACATGGAGCGGCGCTGTGCTTTACTACTAGACGTGTTGGAAGAGGTAGGGGGCGACGTGCTTGCGGACAGTTCGATACTAGTCGTGGTGGGTGTAGGTTGAGAAGGTACGCGTCCAAAGATTGCGGATTGAGGGCGCTTCTTGGTAGGCGCTGCTCCCGAATCACGGGGCACAGAAGCTGCCTTTGGTGGCTTCTCATAGTCGACAGCGAGGACGTGCTCAAAGCCTTCTTCTGCAATGATCCGGTCGATGATCTTTGAAGCGTAGAGAGATAATGCCTTGTTTGCATCCCTCAAGGATTTGACTTCTATGCGCAGCGCCTCTACATCACTCGAGGAAGAAAGCAGGTCGTGCGATTCCGAAGTCGAAACCTTTTTCGCGTCCGTGGAGCTCTTTTTCTTGCGACCTTTGGCATTGAGAACTGAGCGATCATCGAACGAGTCACCCAAGAGATTGTCTCTGTTCTCTGCGCGACCCAATTCTGCCGCAAGGTCGAGACCAGGACCGGTAATAGGAAGGTCTGCTAGAGATTCGCCTCTGGGAGGACGAGCAGGAGAATGTGTAGCAGATCCAGCTCGACGAGCATGTCGACCATGATGGCGACGCGACGTGTCGGAGTGATGTGGATCGGGCGAATAACTTTGTGTATCGTCTGCAACCTCTTCTTCTTCGACTCTGTCCAAGATGCTTCTGGTGTTGCTCCTCAAGGACCCCACGTCGTTGTCGTCGGTCACGTCTTCGTCGTCGTCTTCGAATCCCGAAGTCGCATCGCCGCCGACTTGCTTGATGAGGTCGAATTGACCGCTGAGGGTCTTTTCCCTGAGCAAGATCATGTAGCTCTCGTTCTCCTCCTGCAAGTGATTGTTGACCCTCTTTAAGTCGACGAGCTGTGTTTGCAGCAGTATGAGGGTGCTTTGGAGCGATGAATACGAGGTGGATAGTGTCGAGAGCTCGAGGCGCAGCGCGGTCATCTCTGCTGGCTCGTTGTCGGGGTCATCGAGAGGGTAAGCGGGGGGTGGGGATTCGGAGGGGGGCTCGGCTGGGGAATGGGGTTGCTCGGGCACGACCTCGGGCACTATTTCGGGAGGAGGGATTTGGTCGGCGTGCTTGCGAGCATTGGACAGGGACTGGATGCGAGACTTGAGGTGCTGTTCGTTGTCATAAAATGCTTGGCGTTCAGCCTCGAAGGTGGATGTCTGTGGGACGTAAATGATAATGATTGAGTGCGGTGGGGCATCAGAGGAGAAGATGATGGGACCTGTTCGTTGTAGCGTCTTTGCAGATCTCTCTTCTCCTTCTCTAGCTCGCGCACTTGGGCCCTCAATTTCTCGGCGACTTCGATGCGGGCGGCCATTTCTTCCTCCATGCGGGCCTGATCAGCGTAGAGGTCATTGAGCCTGGCTTCGGCTGTCGCCAGCGATGAGGAGAGGGTATCGTTTTCGGTGGTGAGGGCGGCGACGGAGCTGTCCTTGTTCTGCAGCTGGAGCAGGAGCTACGGGGAGATGAGGAGGGGGCAGTTGGATGGGGACGGGGTACATGCCTGCTCCTTTTGCTGTGTCTCATGCTCGAGGGAGGCGGAGAGGGCCTCGCGCGATTCGGGGGTCGAGCCGAGGGAGGTACCCTTGATGGATGTGCGGCGGGATGCGGCGGCGGCGGAGGCGCGGGCGGGGCGGGCGGAGGGAGGCCTCGTGGCTGGCGGGGAGGTCGTGGACGGTCTGCGCGTTGCCATGTCGTGATAAAGAAAAACTACACATTCAACTCCGAGTCAGCCATGTCAGAGTCACTACAGAACGCATGTTCTCCTCCTGGCCCCGCCTTCTCCCCGCACTGACCGATCTCCAGCTCCTCGTTTCGCTCAGACAGGCGTCCCCGTTGCCCCCGATACCCGCCCTGCCCCCCCTCCGTCGCGGCGACTTGATCGAGATCCAAGGCCCGGCCTCGTCCGGCAAGACCCAGCTGCTCTACCACGTCCTCCTCTCCCTTCTCGTCCCCGCCGCGCCCGTCCCAGACCCACAGATCGCCGCCATCGTTTACGACACCGAAGCTTCCTTTGACATGTCGCGTCTCCGCCGCCTTCTGAGCTCACGTATAGTATCCCGTCCCGGACCCGACCTCGACGATTCGCTCCGACGCGCCCTCGCCCGCGTGCACGTATTCCGTCCGACGTCCCTGGCCCAGCTCGCCGCTTCCATCGCGCATCTCGCGACATACCACTCTATTCGTATGCCAAACCAGGAAATCGCCCTCCTCGCCATCGACTCGATCAGCACTTTTTATTGGCCAGACCGTTTTGCTGCCGAGCACTCCCGACCAACTTCCACCGAGGCGGCTAACGTGGCAACCATCCTTCCGCCGCTCCATCACGTATTCACTGCCCTCCGATCCGTCTGGCGATCCCATTGCCCGCTCACCATCGTGACAAACTGGGCCCTTGGCAGCTCTGGATCGTCGTACAGGCAACATCTCCACCCGTTTCCTCTTCTCGACCATGCCGTCGCGGTCCCTGGCTCCGAGGATTCGGACAACAGCAATCATTATTCCTCATCTCCGTTCCGCCTTGCCCATCATATCTCCTTGTCATCTCCGCTTCCGCCACCCGACGAAGCACCCCATACCAACGACAGACACGTCCGTGCTCTGACGAGATCGTCGGCAACTCGCGACTTATCTTGCTTCTCCCTCGAGATCACAGACGATGACGTCCTCCTATCGGTCTCTGTAAGTAATTGATTATTATAGTGTACGTAGTGTAATTAGCGACGACTGCTATACAGAGATTAAGCGACGTGTAAGTAGTATCTAGGCGAGTAAGATAGTTGCCTCTCCAATCGTCCAGATCGATCTTCCCCTCGTTCATGACAGGGAAGAATAGATGCTGTTCAGCTGTGCCTGGTAGGCTTCTTCCACCGCTTTCCGCCTAATATTCCCTTTTGTCGCAGTCCTGGGAAGTGACTTGGCGGGGACGATGACGATCAACTCGGGCGACGTGATACGCTCGTGTTCATAGCGTCTCGCGTGAAAGGTTCGCGTTTTACGAATGATGTCCCTCTTGAGTTTGTTGTGATCTACCCCGTCCGCAGGTTCCACAAACAGTGCCGGCGATCGTCTGCCTGTGCCCACGACGATGCAGTCCTGAATGAGGTCGCCGCAGGTCGTGCGCACGTTGTCCTCGATGGCCCTAAATGGGTTTGTTAGTCAACAGTCTTGGAAACCCGTGTGACATTCGACGTACTTGGTATCGCAGCGTAAGCTGCTCTCGCTCTTTATCCAGTCGTCGTTGCGACCGCAAAAAGTATACGAGCCAGGGGCCATTTCTTGGAACAAATCGCCAGTGTGGTAATGGCCGTCCGGAGCCCTCAGAGCGACGTCTGGGCAGTCGCCAGAGTCAGCCAAGATGACTAACTCGAGCATCTGGGTTGATGACTGATGCCCAGAGGTGGCGTCGATGGGAACAAACGCATAGGATGTGCTTGGAAGAGCGCGAAGCAGTGCAGCATTCGGGCCGCCACCGCCTACAGAAAGAAGCATGGCGCCACACTCGGTGTTTCCAAAAAGATTCTGCAAAATACTCAAAACGGATTTTTCATACTGAGAGTGACGGAACGAACCCTGATTTTGAGACCGTTGTGGAAAGCAAACTCCTCGTCCTCACGGTTGAGCGGCAAACCGCTGTAAATGATCTCGTCGAGACTCCGAAGTTGATTCAAAAGTTTTGGATGTGAACGGGCGTTGCGAAGATGGGAAGAAAGAAAGGTGGAAAATTGATTCAAACGGTTGAGACCGCATCGGTGAATCATGTCGACCAATTCCTCGGAAGAAAATGCGATTTTAGTCGGTTGGATCGTGCAGGTTCCATGTTGAAGGGCGCCGATGAGCACTTTAAAATAAAAAAAAGAATGTCAGGATCGTCAGGGTAAAAGGGAGTGAATCCGTGACTGACTGAAGTTCTGTGCAATGTGGCACATGCTTCCCCTGAGAGGAGAGGATCAGTATGAGGAAAGGTGAAAGATCTGCAGGACTGACATCCACACGGTGACGTCTTGGCGCTGCGGATCGCGAGGAGCAGAGATAAACCTGGCTTTGGATACGATTGTGTTTAGCCAGCGCTGGGTGCAAGGGACGAGTTTTGGGCTGCCCGAGGTAGAGCCGCTGGTGTGGAATATGAAGAGGGTCTGATCCCCATCGATAGGGGAAAGCGGAGGCAATTCTTCTGAACAAGGGTACATTTTATCTATTTCGACGGCAGAAAAAGCTGGTATAGGAAAGTTGAGTGTGGCGTGGGCGAAGTCGGGGGCGCATATTAGAGCACGGGCATGCTGTTTGCGGAGGAGCTCTAGGACGACATCAGGATTGGGGAGACGTATGCTGAACAATTGGGGGATATAGCCGGCTCTGGATATGCCATAAATATGGAGAACGTCTTGGTAAGACATGCCGGCGAGCCTGTAAACGGTGAGGAAAAAGAAAGCGGGGAAATGGAGGGAAACAGACCAGAGGCCGACGACGGAGCTGTCGGGGACGAGAGACCTGAGGGTGGCGCGATAATAACGGGCGGTGTGTTCGACGTCCTGGCTGAACTGGCGGTATGATATGGAACGCCATTCATGTACCTGGGTGGAGGAGGGGAGCACGACCGGGACCCTGAAGGCGGGGGCGTCGGGATAGAGCGAGGCTGAGCGGGCGAGGACGGAGAGGTGGGAGGCATACATGACGGGGAAGATGGGGGGCACTGAGGCTCGATCGGAGGGGGTTTATATACATGGTGATGCTGTAGTAGAGTGAAGGAAGAGATGGTTAGCAGGTACGAGAGGGAATAGCCACCGCCGGGGACATAGATTGAAAGCAGAGGCACTGCAGACATGGTTCCGGAAAAGGCCAGAAGGAAGGGGGCGATTAGGCAAGACAAGGATTGCGGCG
Source organism: Austroboletus niveus (assembly GCA_038090255.1). Classification (NCBI taxonomy): domain Eukaryota; kingdom Fungi; phylum Basidiomycota; class Agaricomycetes; order Boletales; family Boletaceae; genus Austroboletus; species Austroboletus niveus. The sequence goes on along the minus strand of JBBPMJ010000001.1, from coordinate 551,182 downwards.
TCGCAGGACGGAAGTGAACGTTGACTCGGCAGGATGGCTCCGGAGATGGGCAGTGAGTTGCCGTTCCTGCGAAATGAATGGGTGTACTGCAAAGAGCCGTCGAGTGCGGAGGATGACACGCTGAGGCGCATGACGACCCTTGGTATGGGACCGGCATCGAGTAGCCGGTCGAGGAGGAGTACCCGTGGCTGTGCACGTTTTCACTTGGGCTGCTACTACGATCAAAGGCTATCCAGGTAAGCTACCTAGTCCGCCCTAGTCCTCCTCCTCCGCCCGCCGCTCATGTGCACAGTCCCATGCTCAGGGCCTCCCCATGTGCCCAACTAGCCCACTTCCCCGCTCCCATCATCCGTGTCCTCGATCTCTTTGCCTCCGATCAGGCCCCCCTCCGCCGCTGCATTTCCCACTCCCACTCCGCCACCCGTCTCGCGCTCTCCCTCGCGTCCTCGTCCCGCCCCGCCCGCGCCCACTCCGCCATGGCCCTCGCACACGCCCACGGCTGCCGCTTCAAGCCCTGCCACTTCGAGTCCGTCGCACACCGTCTCTCCCTCCGCCACCGCTGGTCCCTCATCCCCCCCCTCGTCGCCCTCGCCCGCACCCACTGCCAGAAGACCACCGCACGCCTCCTCAACTGGCGACTCAGGGCCCTCATAGAGTCACACCGCTTCGCGCCCCTCCACCGCGTCCTCCACGACTTTGCACGCAACAACGTCCGCCCCACACGCAGGACCTTTCACCTCCTCATCTCTGGCCACCTCCGCAACAACGACCTGCACTCCGCCAAGCGCTCTCTCCTCTCCATGCAGTCTGCCGGATTCCCCGTCGACCCCTCCACCCAGGCCGTCATCCTCACCGCGTACCGCTCCCTCGGCTTCGACCCCGACGTACACGCACGCGCACTCGACGCCTTGCCCCACCTCGACCCCCGCACTGGCACACGCGTGCTCAACGCCATCATACAACACGCGCTCGACGTCGGCGACGAACCCACCGCTGCCCAACACTTGAATCGCATGATGGCCTCCACGTCACGTGGTACTACCGCAAAACCCGACGGCGACCCCGTCATCTGCCCCGACGCTGCTACGTTCACCATCTTCATCAACCATTTGACAAACCACCGACAGTTCCATCGCGTACACGACCTCTTGAACCGCATCCTCCAGTCACGCGTGAAGCCCGATCCCGGCCTCGTCGCCGCTCTCATCCGCGCCTATTCCCTCAGCGGCCGTGACGACATTGCCGTCTCCATGCTGGCCGCCATGCTTGGCTCCGACCCAGATGCTCGACACGTTCTCGCCCTCCTCCCCATCAAGGTCGTCCCCCAACTCCCCTTGGACGTAAAAGACGTCGACTTGACCGTACATGCCTTCAACGCGATCCTTCCTCGCGTCATGCAAGTTCACGGTCTCCGTGGCGCGAATTCCATCTTTCGCATCATGCGCGCCAGGAGCATTCCTTCAAATGCCGCCACCATCCAAGTCTTTCTCAATTACCTCGACCGCGTGCGACACATCAAAACATCTCGGCTCACCCAGGTTCTGCGCACCATGTCACGAAAACTCCACGGACCGAACATCCGACATCTCAACCTCATTCTTCGTAATGCCTTGCGCAGAGACAAGCACAGGATCCATGGTACTGGATGGAACGTGACTGCCGCAAAATTCTCGTCAAAGAGGCGCTGTGCGCCGTCCTCTACAGAGAACAACACCATCCTGAGCTCCGAATGTTTCGATTTACCCGACAGCCATCCACCCTATCATGCCATCCGCCCTGCCATCCTCGCCATCTCACGGAAAGGTGTCAAAAGCGACCGAGCCACGTTTGCCATGTGGCTCAGGCACGAAGGCTTGGCCGACCCTACCCTGGACACCGCAAAGTCTGTGTTTCGCTACATGATCGACAAGGGCATACACCCAAACCGTCGTCATTTTGCCTCTCTTGTGGATGGTTTTGCGCGGGCAGGCGACATGTGTGCTGCTCAGCAAGTCATACGATCGGCCAGGGAAGCAGGTTTTGAACCGGACGTAGTAATGTGGACGATGCTTATTTCAGGCTACGGGCGCAAGGGAGATCCTGCCTTGGCAATGAAAACTTTTCGGTCGATGATTGCCGCTGGCATCTCGCCCGACGTTGCTGCTATTGACGCTCTCGCCCATGCTTATTTTGCTGTTGGAGCCTATTCGGCAGCCAGGAAAGTTTTGCTTGAGCTATGGCCTCGGGTAAAACCATTTCCAGACGAACTCAGGAACGCACCTCTCAAGCAACTCGCACGGGTATTTCGTCAGTCAGAGAAACCATGCACCGCTTGGAACCAGTCTTTGTCCCCGGAGCAGCAACGATCTTTCGACCGGAACCTTTGCCAGATTTTACGGGAATGGAAGGAGATATGACAAGCTCCGATATATTCATGTGAATAGGCTGTGACGGGAACATTAAACTTCCATCGTAGTATTTCGGGATAATAATAAACATGAGAAACGGAATAAACTACGGTTTTACAGAGGAACGTATTCCTCATCGCATGTGCGCAAATTTTTGGTCCAGCAGCCGCAACGCTTCCCTAACTCCGTCTGCATTCACCTCCCTCACCCTCCGTCGCCCGCATTCGATAAGGACATGCTGTGGAACTAGCTGTGGCGGTGACTCTCGTTCCCTCTGCCGATCGAATTGCCCCAAATGGTCCCCAAGTAACGTGGATGGCTCTCCACTCGCAGGACTCTCGTGAATTGACAGCCGTGCAGAATGATCTGGTGCGTCAGACCCCGGCGCAGGTGACAAGACCACGCGAGATCCGGTACACTTTGATCTCCGCGCGACCACCTCCGCCAGTAGCGTCAGATCCGCGAAAGCAACGTTGGGATGTGATTTCAACTGACGCCACGCGTCGTCCGTGGGCATCGTTTCAGGCCCACGTTGAGGCCCCGTGGAGGAAATCATGGGTGCAATACCACATGAACCACATTTGCTGATGTCGCCGCAGCACCCGGAGACCAAAATCTCGTCCGTCTGATTCGTTCTTTTCGGACAGTCAATGCAAGGCGGAGTGGTGTTCATCGTGTGGCCGATGGCCTGGCAGAACGCCTTTCCAAAATTATCGTCGGCACAGGCCATGCAATTGTCCGGGTCGCCCGAACATTTGGAAGCCAAAGACGAGACCGCATCTATGGGCGTGACCGGAAATATAGAATTTGTTCTCGATGGTCCCGTTCTGCGACGGATAGGAACGGGTGCTTGGAAAGCCGGTCTTGTGCTCCTTCCGACAACCAGGGAAGCGTCAAAATGGCCGGACTGAGGTAGTGGCATGGCTGACTTGTCGACAACGTTCTCACTTTGGAAAGAAAGTTGACGGAGTGACTCGTCGCTGTCGTTGGTTACCTGCTGGATAGCCCCCTCTTTGCATACGCAAGGTACGTCTGGACGACACAAGATACAAGAGTCGGGGAAGACAGGAACCTGCTCATTAAAGGTATCGTTTGTTGTCGTCGTGGGTGGGAGAATATCATCGATTGACGGAGGTATGGGGAAAATGCCATGTCGAGAGTGGGTTTCGTGTCCTCCAGGAGCCAAGAAACCCACAAGAGCGGTGGCATCTTCAGGGGACGACGCAAGAGAAGACGGCGACAACGAGAAGGTGGGAAGGGTGGTAGGAGGGTGGATTTCCTGCACTTCTTCGGCAACCCTGGCCCGCTTCCTCGCAGAGATGTCCGCTGGGGGTAAACTAGGGGAAGACGTGGGCGTGTCGTCGTGCGCCCGCTTCTTGTCCTTGTCAGCAAGGTCCTGCTCCAGTCGAACGATCTTCTCTCGGAGTGTCTGATTCTCTTTACGGAGCTCCTCGTTTTCCTCCTTCATTTTCTTGGCAATGCTTTGCAAGGCGACGTTGCGCTCGATTTCCCCCTGTTCATACGAGTGTAAACGCGCCTGGAGCTCGACTAGCTGAGTTTGCTTGCGTTCTCGAAAGGCGCGCTGTGCAGCTCTACGCGGGTCGTTAGCGCTTGGGAGAAGTTAATTTACTTCTGGTCTTGCCTATTCTGCACGCGCCTGCTGCTAGATGACTCTTCGTCCTGTAAGAAAAGACATCAGACACAGAAAAAGCTGAGTATGGTGAGACGGACGACATCGTCTTTGAGGCCAACTGCGTCGGTGGTGGTCTCCGATTTCTTTGGCTTTCGGCCGGGCTTTGGTTTGGCGGGAATAACCCACTCCTTAGATGCTGTTATGGGTGAGCTGCACGAGCATGAGGATACAAAAAAGGGATGCACATACGTTGTGCCCAGAGGGTGGAGGAGGAGGAGGCGGGGGAGAGCCCGACGGGTGACATGACGAATCACGATGATGGTGAGCCGGTGATTAGATAGATATGCTGGTCGGACCATACAGACTACAGACACGGGGCACAGCCACTCTTACTCGACGACTTCCTCAATCTGCTCGATCACCTCGTCGATCCATTCCTCAATCTCCTCCTTTTCTTCCTCATCCTCTCCCCGGTCTTTTTTCTGTACATTCCGCTTTTCATCCGCGATATCCCGCTTGCAACGTGCCCGCCATGCATTCCATTCGTCAACCAACCGCCTGCGATGCGCAATCAGCTCCGCGCTGACGTTGCTTTCCTCCGCTGCGTCTTCCTCGTCGAATGTGCGACTGTACTCCCTAAGATTTCGGCGTATCAGTTTCTGTTGCTCCTTCGTCACCAGCGTGCGCGGTCGAGGTCGCCATATAAATTGCTTGAATCGATCGAGGATGTGCTTCTCGAGTTCTTGCCCGCGGAAGTCCCAGATCGCATATCCATTTTCAAGCTAACATCTAATCAGTAATCATCGGCGATCCGTTTTTTTTTGTTCGTCCTACCGTATGTTGCCATGCACTCGCGCTTGTCGCCAGATATCTCCCGCTTGGGTCCCATTCCACGTCTGTAACTCCATAGTGATCTGCTGAGCCAAGCTGCTGGATACCGGCACCCCACTCCGCCGCCTGGCCTTCTCTGCGTTCTTCGCTGTTAAAATCAAGGTCCCAAAACTCGAGCTCAGACTTGGTAGACGAGCCTACAGTGGCAAGCACCACATGTCGTCCTCGCGGTGACCACCGAATGGTGTTGCTCGTACGAGACGCCAGTGTGCCTGACGTAGCATGTCAGTGACACTAGAGACTACACAATGCTGTGAAGCCTACGCAAAAGTTTGAAATCATTTTTGGTTCGGTCAAGTTGATAGAAGCTGATGTCCGTCTTGATGGTAATACCAGGACCCGGGTTACCGAGGTTCGGATCGCTACTCGAAACAATGGCAAATCGCTCGCCTTTAGGTTCCCATGAGAAGTCTGTCACAGTGTCTAGATTTCCGGTCAACAAAAGCGATCGTCGAGAAAACCCAAGGAGCTAACCTTTGAGCTCCACCACTTCCACTGGATAGTCTTTTTCGCGAACTCGGAAGATTTCAAGGTTGCAAAAAATGGACTTCTTCGTTTTCGTGTGCCGGTCGACTTTCACGCACAGGACGTCCCCGTGGTTTTGCCAGTAAAGTTTACACTAGTGGATGACTTTCAGAGATCGAATTTACAACGAACCAACCCACCAACCTCTGTGACGTTGAATAAGTTCTTTTGACGCAGAATCCGTCTGCTGGGGAATTCTAGGAGGGTGACCCTCGCAGGCTGATTAGACACTTCGGGTGTCCAGTATGCAATCATGTTCTCTGGTGCTTTCCTTGGAGGTTTATCTGCTTTAGCTGTCCTCTCGCTCTCGTCCCTTTCTTTGTCGCCGTGGGGGCACCATTCGAAGCCAACAACGCCCTCGATTTTCAAGCTCTTTTTATCGTGAAGACCCATACTAGGGAGTTCATACACGCTTATTTGCTGGCCGGGTGTCACTCGTGCAACATATTTGTCGTCGGCACTCCATTTGAGCGCGGGCCACTGCATCTTTTTCTTGACCGAAGGGTTGTCGTTCTCAAAAACAGATGTAGGAAAAGTACGGAGTAGTTGGCCAGATTTGACGTCCCAAATAGCAATATTGTTGCCTTCGTCTTCCGGGGAAAAGTATTCGGGACCTTGAGGGAGAGTCGGAGACACGGCGATAGGATCGTGCGACCAAGTTACAAGGTAATTTTCGCAAGGGGAGAAATCGATCAACTTGACAAAAGGGTGAGCAAACCGCTGCTGGGGCTCCCAAGAAGGACCACCCCACAGGCGGACACCCTGACGGAAGAGAGTTGCAAAGTATGTGCCAAGAGGAGACCAAGAAGCATAGAGCTCCGTCCAATTCTGGGAGAGGTGTCAACGACATCGAGCACGACGAGTTGGAGGCAGACCTTTTTTGTATATGCAACTTCACACTGCGATGGCTTCCCGTGCCAATGAATCTCTACGTCATCACCACGGTAAGTGACATACTGATCGCGTCCTTGCAGATCAGCAAGCCACGCGCGAAGATGCTCCTGTGCGAGAGATTAATATGACAAAAGAGGCGATCTTTATCTTCAGACCTTTGGATGAAACTCTTCAACTTTTGGCTCAACGTACGTCTCCTCCATCTCTGCATATTGTTCGATCTCGGCAAATCGATTGAGAAGAAAGACATGTTTTGTATCGAAATGATGACCATGCATAGCGCTTACAGCGAACGTTGCCGCGTCTGCGCTTCCTGCGTCAACGAAAATGTAGCTGTCGAGCGGCTAATTAGCGGAGGTGAAGCAAGAATGATGTGACATGCCCTTTGCTTTTCCCTGAAGCATTATCCCAGGGAACGAATATGTTTTCTGGTTTTAGAGCACAACCCTTCTTGGTGAACTCTTTCGCGATCTTTGCGACAAGTTTGTCGAGTTTTGATTTATCAATCACCGGTACGCCGTCTACGACGACGATGTTGTCCAAGCCATCATCGAGTGCAACGTGATATCTGGAAAAAGGATATAAAAAAAGAGCGCACACGAAAGTAGGGCTGCATACTTTGCCTCTATGTCAGTGAAATCGAGCTGCTCGTCGGGTTCGGCGGCCATTGCGCTACTCGTATGACTAGGATGATGATGGTGAGTGCGAAATATTTTCGGCAGAAAAGTTATTCCACTGGGGTTAGGGTTCGGCCATGTGCTCCTCACGAACGTGCTACAATTCTTGGTGTATGAATATGAATGCGCCGCATCAATAGCTACCATGGACATCAATTTTTTTTTGGCCAGTTTGGGTTGCTCAGGTGCTCAGCTACCCCTGCTCTAGTTCTCAGGCGTGTTCCTTTTTGATGGCAGTGTTCATCAAAACCGCGTGGCCAGTGGCGACTAGCCGATCTATAAAATAAAGGTCCTCTGTACAGGCCCTGCATTCTCAAATCCGGCATTCCTACACTCCCTCCCATGGCGATCGAGAAAGGTTCCGATTTCTCGCAGGCGGACCAGGACGCTGGCCCTCGAAACATCTCCGTCAACGCTTATGAAGCGGATCTCAAAGAATCTGCCCATAAACTCAACGACAAGGAGTCGCTGAGCGCTTGGCTCACCATTCTTGCAGCTGGTTTTGGGCTGATTAGTGATGGCTGTACTTGTGTATCCTCTACTCCTTAAAGTCGAGCTGACCATTCGTGCTTTTAGATCAAAACAGTCTAATGACTATGGGGAACGTGAGCCGGCTTTTATATCTCGTCGTTCATTCTGATTTGTCCCTTCCAGGTCGTCTTCAAAACACTTTATCCTAAACAATATACCTCTAACGTCTCCACCCGGGTGTCCAATGCTCTTCTTGTCGGTCAGCACATGTGAACGAGTGCTGTCATTGAAACGACCTGATCCCATGCCTAAAACAGGCGCTATTATTGGTCAGATTGTCGTTGGTCTGGTTTGTGACAGATTGGGGCGCAAGGTTGCCCTTGTGAGCACCACGTTGCTCATCGTTATTGGCGCTACTCTTGCGACTGCTGCTCATGGTGCCAACGGAAGTGCCGCTGGTCTTTTTTGGTTTCTAACCGTTGCGCGAGGAATCACCGGTGTGGTAAACCTCTCGCGCCTGCGTGCATGCCTGTCACTGATTCTTGCAGGGTGTCGGTGGTGAATACCCAGCTTCGTCGACAAGTGCGAGCGAAGCAGCGAATGAGAAATCTGTACAGAGTCGCGGGCCAGGTACTATACACTTCTGCTCTTCATTTTCCCTTCTTGACTTATCTTTTTAGTTTTCATCATGGTGACGAATTTCGTCCTTTCGGTAACTCGTCGTGTTTCTCAGGCTCTGTTACTTAATTTAATGATATACCGATATACCTCTGGTTTAGTTCGGTGGTCCGGTGGCCGTTTCTGTGTTCTTGATCGTCCTCTCCGCAGCCGATGAACAGCATCTTCAGACCGTATGGCGTGTTTGCTTTGGATTTGGCATTCTATTGCCTTTGAGTGTCCTCTTCTTTCGTTTACGGATGTTGAGTTCCAAGCTATATCGGAAGGGTGCTATAAAGCGTAATGGATTTTTCAGTGTTGAGCGAAAGTATCATTAATCTTTTAGGCAGGTCGCGTCCCCTATGGGTTGGTGCTGAGACGTTATTGGCGTCCCCTCATTGGTACTTGCGGAGCATGGTGCGTATACAAACCTGAATGGCGAGACGATCGCTGACTATTTAACAGGTTTCTTTACGACTTCGTAAGTATTTTTTTTCTGGCTTCCTAATTATTTACAGCCTTTGCAATGATCAGGTTACGTTCCCAAATGGTGTATTTTCTGCAACAATCATTTCCAGTGTAATTCATGATGGCAATATCAAGACGACTGCGGAATGGCAACTTCTACTTGGAGCGATAGCCCTGCCTGGTGTGTTTGTCGGTGCCTTACTCTGCAACCGGTTAGGGAGAAGGAACACTGTAAGTATTGTAACCGAAATTCCGTATAAAAGCTCGACGATCACTTCAGATGATCCTCGGATTTTCTGGTTATTTAGTATTTGTAAGTTTCCTATTTTCCTTAGCTGCTATATGTTATAAATAGGACATCTCTTAGGGCCTTATTATCGGCATCGCATACGACAGAATCACGAATATTGTACCTCTTTTTGTGGTCTTGTGAGTTCCTGGAGTCAGTTTGCGGAGATTCGCTGAGGAGGGTCATTTTCAGCTATGGACTGATGCAATCGTTTGGCAACCTGGTACGTGACGTTCTGACTTGCACATGTCTGTATGCTCACGCAGGTACAGGGACCGGGTGACATGTTGGGTCTGACGAGCTCCGAGTGAGTGTTGTCTTCTATTTTATTTCGATTCGTGACATTTGTTCAGGTCCTATGCGACCCCCGTTCGGTATGTGACCATATATATGTATCGTCGTGGAGATATTGAAATGGTCTTTTTCAGTGGCACCTGTTATGGTATATCTGCAGCTATCGGGAAGACCGGTGCCGCAGTGGGTACACAGGCGTTCACACCTATTCAGAACCACCTTGGAAAACGGTACGAGTTATGCCTACCTGATGCAAGTCTCGGCTGACGTAGACGACGAAGCTGGACTTTTATTATCGCTGCTATCTGCGGCATCACCGGAGTGCTAGTGACATACTTCTGCGTACCTGATATGACGGGAGTTGACCTCGCGGAGGAAGATGCCAAATTTTTGAAATACCTTACAGACAATGGATGGGAGGGCGAGATTGGGGAGGACGACGACAAGGGACTAATCGTTTCGGAGGAAAAGATTTGAGCAAGGCGTACTCGGACATATTTACAGTCTTTGGTCACGTGCAAGCCTATAGCTGTCATTTTTCGCGTCGTGACAGTACACTTTGTCGATGTCAAGTTGCAAAATGTCTGCGCGCTTGCTACGTTCAAGTATAGCGCGTCGCCCGCCATGTAGTATGTACAGAGTCCACTACTCGCAATCCGCGCTTTCCCTCGCTGCTGCTCGTATCCAAGAGCCAAAAGCTTCTACTTCCGCCGGGTCAGATGCAAGGACGCGGACAGGAACCTGGACCAATTCTCCCCCTACAGTCGCAGATACCAGAAACCCGCTGGACCCCACTCGGCTGGATCGCTACCTTACATCCATCGAGACAGCTGATTTAGAGCCCACTTTGGACGACGTCGAACGATGCAAGCCAGGGGACTTCTCGCGACCGGACTCATCACGCTATGCTGCAGAGTATACCAACTTGTTGGACACACTTTGCCGGTCTTTCAGCAAGGATCAACTCCGTCGTTTCACCGAACTCTACAAACTCGACCCAATATGGACCCGTTCATCGCGCCGAAAGACGGAATATGCGGAGTCGATCATAGAGAAAGCGTGGGGTTGGCCGTCTTTGAAAGAGATCGAAAGGAAGCGGCGGGATACGACCGAAATGCTTGTAAAATGTAGGTTTCATACCCTGTCCATCCGATGACAATTTCGATGATTCATGTTGCAGCATTCACCATGACGCCCAGTCAGTTGTTTCTGATAATGGGAAAAGGTATCGTAAATGGTATTTTTTTCGTGAACTTGTATTCACTTTTTCGCAAAGATGGGGCCGATTTGCTGCAGTTGTCAATGCGGTATAATGTGCATATTTCATTGACGCCCGATCCACTCGCGCTACGTGTTGAAGGTTTACGAGGCTCTCTGAAAAGTTTGACCGAATACATGAGTTCTTTCAAGAAGGTACAATGGTAATTGTTACATATCTATGCGACCTCAAAGCCTTGCTTCATAGGGTATAATTGATGAAGTGTTCGAACTTCCAACTGGCCGGCCTGTTCGGTCGGATTTGTTACAACGCATATCTCGGTTAGCTGGCGCATTTGTTGAGAACCACGGCAACAGAGGCAAGGTGCGTTTCATAATCTCAATATCATGAGACTTTACTCATCATCGTGCAGATCCGCATATGCGCCAAGGATTCCAGCAATATCGCAACCGCTGAACAGTTGGCGCTTCGTGCTTCAATGGAGGTCAGTGTATTTTCCTATTGCAAGATGTATCTTGGACGTATCGGACCTTTAGAATAGGACACAGGAGCATACCGTTTGTTATGATCCACCCATCAAAAGAACGGATTTTCCTGGTGAAATCACTGAGTCGCCTAAGTATTCTATATACCCATTCGTCACTCCTTACCCATTCCCGTGGACGATGCCTGGTGGAGGCGCATTCCGACTGCGCAGAGTTGCAGACTGGTTGGGTGCCGATTCTTTGGAAGACATAACATCCACCGGTGGCCTGGCCGACAATTCACACCGCCTACTGAACCTTAACCGGTGAGTGTATGGCAGAGAGTTGTCCAGCAGTTGTTGACTGCAATCTAGAACTCAAGAAGAACTCAGTCAACTTGTATGTCCGACCACACCTGACGGTACCATGAATCGTCAGAGGATTATCACGGCTTCGTAAGTGTGCCCTTCATTCTCCTGGAAGGGTATTAATGGTTGTTCAGGCTAGGTCATGTATTAATATCATCGAGCGATGGCTCACAGCGAGCCACTATATATCCTCCAACCAGAGATGCACTGTCTCTTCCGGACATCCTCGAGCGGGTAGACATCTATGGATCGCGATTGACCTTTGTTCCAAGGTTCGTATCTCTGCACCTCATTCGACCTGCTAATAATATCTCATTCATGCAGCAGTCCTCCTGTCATGGTGACGGCCCCTGCTAAAGAGCAGAGTATTTTACATCGGCTGGTTTACAGAACATCGCCACAGTTTGCTGGCGAGGCTATAGACCTACCTCAGCACGTTTTGAAGTTTGAAATGGAACTTTCAGGTTCTTTATCCACGATCGGTCAAGTAATGAAGTGGAAGGACATGCGGTTCCCTGGCGAATTGAATTCAAATGCAGATACACTCTCGCCTGACGGAAGTATTTCTCAACCTGGCGGTTCAACCGAGTTGTTGACCAACGTTAGCTGCCAAGTGGGCAAGGAAACGTTCGTCAATCTAATGCTGCCGGATCGGTCAGTATGTCGTTTATAAGTGATGAACTCTCTGATGTCAAACCTGTTTAGCCCAATGGATATCCAACTATGTACCTTTGACTGGGATGATATTTCTTTGACGCAGCAACCACAAGCTCTTCAAGACTACGTTGACAAGCTTTGTGATTTGTACATCCACTCCTTGTCGCTTAAGCTGTGATACTGAGTATGTTCACAGGATGAACAATAAAGACCACATGTCACAACCTAACCCACCATCGACGTTCAACCACGAAGGAAGAACATATTATTTGCATGACAGCTTAAGCTTGAGACACAGCAACGACCCGATGTTGTCATCAATTATCCCATGCGAACGCCATATGGATGATTTAGTGAAAGTATCTAGCGAGAGCACACTAGATCTCCAGAGTAACCAGAAAACTGAACTCTGCCAGGTTGGTTTTCTGTTTTTCGTACGCCAATAGTCCTCACGTTCGGTTACTTTAGGTGAAGTTGTATGGTACAGCCGGGGGGTCAAGTTGGAAGCATTTCATGGAAACATGTGACCAACTCAGCGCGACGATGTCTTTAGAATCGCAAAGGAAGAAAGACAAACCGCGAGCGGTCTATCTAGAGAAGTGATATCTAGCACTTTGGGGCTTAGGAATACAATCATCACTTACAAGAACAAAGGGTCAGGTAGTTATCTACGCCTACTACCTTTGCTCGTCGCTTTTTCATGGCGTTTCTTGGCTCGCACCTAAGAAGAAAAGTAAGATATCAAGTCTAAATTTGCCTGGATGAGTTCGTACCTCTTTTTTCATCCTAGAATCTAGCATGGTGTAACGACCTTTGACGCCTTTTGGTCGGCCTTTGATACCTTTGTAAGCACCCTTTGCAACGACCACTTTAACCTCTTTCTTTTTGCTCTTTGCAGTGCCTCGCTGCATGAGCTTTTCAATCTGCTGAGCTTTTTCTCGCTCAGACATGTCTGAAGTTGCATTTACACCCTCAGCCTTCTTCATCGCTTTTTCAAGCCGTCGAGCAGCCCGCAGTTTCTTCCGACCTTTGGCTTCCGCAATTTTCTTGATCGGACGTGCGTCAAGTGCGCGCTGTCGCGACCTTAGCATAGCGACAGCTTCTTTCGTGATAGGGATATTAGGCTTGTAATACTTCGCCTCGTCGTCGAGGAACCAGGAAGGGAGCCCGTCCTTGGCATTAAGAGAGTAACGATTGAATCCATCGTTCAGGAGGCTCGTTTTCGTTGCTCTGCGGTTGACCAATTGCTGTGCAAGGGTAACAGCCTCGGCTGTCGTCAGGCCGTACTCTACGCAAGGGGTCAGTTCTAATACCTAACTTCAAGCTCAGAACCGCACTTTCGACGTGATCTCGTTTTGCACGCTCTACGTTTTCGTCCTCAACGTTCCACATGTCGGCATCATCCCGAGAATCAGCGGGGAGAATCTCAAAATTACTCGCCTCAGACTTGTTGTCGTCAGACATGAAATGGCACCACAGATAGTAACATACCTTGTCCTCAGGATCATTCTGTTGGCTTTCATCAGAGTTTGAGGCCATCTCCACATCTTCATCGTCAACGTCATTCGGTCCTATGACATCTTGGAATATATCTTGACTGAACCACAGTTGTGCGGCACGAGATGGTTGAGCGTCGACAGGCTTCGCGGTGCCCTTGTTAGGCCTTTTCCGTTTTGTGCCGGGAATGGGATCGTCATCGTCGCCATCATCTGATGAAGAATCGATTTCCTTGGTGGCTGCCACATCCTCCCAGCCACCGCCTTCGCTACTACTATCACCGCTCTCGACGTCGTTATCTGATTTCAGGCCGCTCCATTCATCGAGTTGTCCTTTCTTCTTCCTGGCCTCCAACGCCCGATACTTCGCGTCCCTTTCCTTCATCTTCTCTCGATAAGTATCATACATGTTGTCAAGTTCAGCTTCGAGCGCGGACGTTCTTTTTTTCTGTTCTTCTTCCAAATCGAAAATTTCTTCGTCGCTCTCTTCTATTTCTTCGTCTTCCTCGTTGGAGGAGGGCATCTCGTCGGAGGCAAGGTCGCTAATGGCACCACTTTTCCGAAGTCCTCTCTGTGTATCAACAAGGTCGAACATGTCATCTTGACCAGCGATCAAAGAGGTATTATTCTGTTCAAGGCCGATGTCTAGTGGAGCCGTCATCTGAAGCTGGAGTCGTTGAATAGTCTTTGTTTTGATTTCATTCGCTCTTCTCCGAACACGTTTTGCTTTAGCTGCAGCCTCTAGATTCCGTCTCTCAAGCTGGAATAAAGAATTAATCAGAGAGGTATCGAATATGGCGGAGATCTAACCTCTTCTTGTATCTGTTGCTCTTCGTCGACCACCGCAGAGACCTCAACAGTCTCCGTAAGTTCGTCAGCGGGCTTAGTCTTCACCTCCCAGCCAAGCTTCCAGATGCTTGTGAGCAAGAGGCAGACAATTATACAAAAATGTCACCTCCTCTCGTACAGCTATTCGCCACTTCAATAGTGCCTTGAAATCACCTTTTCCTAACACTTTCAGATCTTCGAAATTGATTTTAATATCTGGAGTAGTGATGCCAAGTTCCAACCACCTATACAATAAACTCAGCTCGGTAATCTCAGGATGAAAAATAAAAATGCACCGTTTCTCCTCCTCCGTTTCAAACGTGATTTTGTTCACTAGGCCGAGAATGTTGACGGGTTCTGAGCTTCGGACGAAATCGCTCGCGGAGGCTTTAGTGAATAGTGTATAATCACCATCGTCATATCCGTCTCGTTTTCTACGCTTTTTCTCTGGCTGGAAGACATTGGCTAGGGCGTTATTCGCTGAAGAACCTTTGTCGGGGCCAGAAAGCGAGGAACACAAATCCTTGAACACATGCTTAGGGTCAAGGAATTTTGGATCGATGTGCTTTGGAGCAAGAAACTCGCGACAGACGACAAATATTTCAGCAGAGACATTCCTGGAAAAGGATTGAGTGACTAAATTGAAAATAGGGTGAAAACCGACCTCGAGGACGGTGGTTTCGTCGCCTCTACTTTTGCAAACAACTGATTGAACACCCAAATGAGATTGTTGTAGTCGGCACTCCGGAAAACCTTGGTGACAAATGTCCCTCCTTTGATGAGGAATTCGACTGCAAGCTTCAAACTGGAAAGGACGAGCTCGGACTGGCTGTAAGCATCCTGAACCCATGCGGTACCGACATTGGGTGCACCATCGTGGAGCACGACATTTGCTTTCCAGTCTTTGAGTTCACCTCGGAGGAGATTGCGGCAATGATTGGTGGTGATATCTGCAGCAAACGTCACGACTCTAGGTATTGGTTTAATGGGCACCAAGTCGACGCCTGGATGATAGTTTTAACCTGGACAGATGTGAGAGTAGGGGGGCGCACCGACGATCACGCTGTTGGTTGGCATGTATTTGCTTGCAACCTGTAGCCAGCCACCTGGAGCGGCACAGAGATCGATGCAGCAGCGCGCAGGTTCCAGGAATGCATATTTCTTGTTGAGTTGGATAAGTTTGAAGGCGGAGCGGGCGCGGTAGCCCTGTTCTCTTTGTGATATGGGTTATTGAGGCGTATGATAAGGACGTTGAGACACACTTTGCAAGTTTGTAATACTTGTCGAGACGACCTTTGCCGGTTTTCTTTTGAGCCTTGCCCATGGTTAGAGCTAAGAATGAGTTGATTGTGCTTATTTGGATTTGGTGTGACAAGCAAGTGATAAGCAAAAGTGGTTGAATTCGTGCCGCATCAGTAGTTGATTCCTCCCATGACTTCAATCCCCTCATCGCCCTTGTTACCCCGCGCACTGAACGGTGCGGATCCTTCTCCATTTCCGTGGAGGTCCGGTGTTCTATTAGGTGAGTTTGCGCTTCGGGGGGATGGCAATCTCACGATACCCGAATAGTGGTCACTGGAATGGTCACTGGAGCCTTTGGCGCACATGCACTGAAGCAACGAACGGGAATTACTTCTGACCAGCTGCAGGTGTGGAACCGAGCGGCGACCTATGCGGTTTGCAACCTCTCGTTGGATTGTCCGGTGACTGACTTGAATATGCAAGATGATCAATGGGCTCGGACTGATGGTGATATCCATGAACCCGAGGTTTTCAGCACATCGCTTTGCTGGTCCGGCCATATTGACGGGCGGCGTGCTGTTCTCGGGAAGCATCATGGCGCTCGTTCTCGTGAAAGGGTGTGTTGTGCACAACTGCCGGGTGTACTACTGAGATTTGGATAGACTCAGGTTCCTTGGACCGGTAACGCCGCTTGGGGGTATTATTATGATGGCTGGGTGAGCGACGAGCGATCTTTCGAAGCGAATGAGGAAACTGATTGCGCCGGACAGTTACCTGAGCTTGGCGCTGTAAATTACCATAGCCAATATGAGTGGTCACGTGACAGACGCGTTGTTGTGACAGGCGTGCCAGCTCCGCTTGAAATGTGGTGAAATAAGCGTACCCCGCTAATTCTCGTGGCTTTTCTCGCCCAGACTACGCAGCGACGCTTGACTTCTTGGTTTCCCCTCGTTCCCGTGAGTTTCTTTCTCGCCGCCGTCTTCCGTTTTTCTCACTCGTGTATTGCAGCCCATGTCGGTCACGTCCCCGACCCTGACTGCATCTCTCTCGTTCCCTGGTGATTCCGCTGCCTCCTCTTCTCGCCCTCTTAAGCGCCGCCTCTCGTCTTCCGCTGATCTTGTTTTCTTCACTCCTGCTGCCGACTCTTTTAATCCAAAGCCATATGCACCCAACAATTCGCTTCCCCCAAATTCATCCAAGCCCCCTTCAACCCGGAATCACACAGCGCTGACCCAGCATATTCCTCTGATGGATCCTTCCCCTTCAGAGCCTTATGTCGTTTTTATCCACCCCCCTTTCGTCACATTTCCCAATGCCCACCTCTACCCGGAAGGTCTCTCTTACTCCCTTATGGCTGCGAACCCTGAGTGGTTCTTGGATCCGAACGACTTCGCTTCTTCTGTCTCGACGAATCCTGATGCTATCCCTTATCCACCTCGTCTCGAGCCTCCAAGAGGCTGGTGCCCTGCCAAGAAAAAGGACCTGAAAGCACTGGGCCCTGACGGTTGGCCAGAAGGGGAAGAACCACGATTACGTTGCACGTTTTGTAGAAGGACATATGCAGGCGTAAATGCAAAGAGTATGTGGCGGCGTCATGTGTACGAAAAGCATAAGATCGCAATGTCGAATCGTCGAGATGGCAATGATCGTAATCGTAGCGGGCGAGGATCAAACAGTAGGTTACTCGTGTGGTTCGCTCTCCTTTCCTCTGACACATCGACAGGAGATCAGCAGCGCAATGTTTCCGACAAGGAGAATTTATCAGGAGATCTACGCCGAGCTAACAAGACATCCATAGAACTCAACAGTAACAAATCCAAATCAAGGTCTTTCCTCGTCCGGCCGGATGGCACCGCCGAGAACAGGGAGGAGCAGGACGAGCAGGAAGAAAACCTTGCCATAGCATCCGCCCAAGTTATTGAACATCCAGATCCGTCTCAGACGGCTCCCTCCCTGGGCTGCAATTCTCCTCCCGATACTGCTCTGGAAGCTAGTGTTTCCGAACCAAATTCGGTGGATAATTGTGAACCTGAACGAATGACGTTGTCCCCGGTCGCTGCGCCCGCCACGCTTCCTATGTCACCATACGACCCAACGTTGACACCCTCGTTTCGTCATTCTCCGCCACGTCTCCCTTCTGATCAACCATGGCGATTTCCGAGCCCGAGCCATCCATTACACTCGAGGGCAAGAGAACTGTGCCTGGGTATGCTAGTTCGGGGAGGTGCTAGCCCAGCTGTCAAAGGTTCAAGTAATTCTAGTTCGCCCAGCCTGAGGACCCCCAGTGTCATTCATACTCCCTCCAGCGCTGTTGGACGTGGTAAACCCTTCAACGACGCTCTTGGCAGCTCCCCCGTTATATTTCGGGCCTCTCCGCGTCAGCTTTTTTCCGACGGTCCTTTTAGTGCAATTGATCTTCGCAAGCGTATCAACGATTCGCCACTCAGCGGTGGCCTCAGGCGACGGATGCATTACCGCAAGCCCTCGATGATGAACTCCTCGCTTGATTTACATGGCGACTGGCTTTCTGATGCATCGTTGTCATCCACAAGCACGATGGGAACAGAAAGTCCGATCCGGTCCTCGAATGAAGACCCGTTTGGTGGATTGTACAAGTCCTTGCTAGAGCCCAGAGTACGTAAGGACGGGGTAGAGCAAGGGACACCATCGCCTTGCAGGTCGTCGTCGGAGACTGAAAGCCCAGTGGTTAGGAATACTCGCCAATCCGGGGGTGCACTGGGACTGGAGGCTGGACTAGTAGGCCTAGGGATTGGTTTGATGGCTCCGTTCAGGCTGTCGACATGCCGGACTCAATCCAGCCAAGGCGAGGGGGGTCTCCCCGTGGAGAATGACGAAGAGGAAGTGGAAAGGGTGCTTGCTGATGGATCCCCCGGGTCCCCTACGGAGAAGCTGAGCAGGCACGTGCGCTCGCCCCCACTGAAGAGGCGGCGGACGAGCGTCGAGTGAACGATGATGTCGAGCAAGCGGTGTGATCTTGATGTCGGTTGCCTATCCTACGTGTACAAGTGTTTTGGAAATGGTCTCGTGTATTTCTTTTTCTTTTTTTTTCGTCGTCAGCAGAAACGAGATGCAATCATTGTAATGGGCAGTCGTGTGAAAAAAGAGGGGCGGCCGCGTTACCTCGCTCATAGTCTTCGTCAAGCATATCAGCCTAACATCTCGACCTTGCTGCCTGTTCGCGTCTTGCCACAACCCATCGCCTGCCCGCCAGACCCGCGTAGAACGACCCCACCTCCGGATCATAATCATACAACCCTCTGCGCTTCCCAACGCACACAATGCAAGCCATCAAATGTATGTCACAGTCAAATCGACCCCCGTCTCCTCACAACATCTCCCATTAGGCGTCGTGGTCGGCGATGGTGCCGTCGGAAAGGCATGTTAACTCTTCCCCACTTGCAATAGCCACGCTTATCGCCTATCCTCAGACTTGTCTTCTCATATCTTATACCACGAATGCTTTCCCGGTGGGTCCCAGAGCGTGCGCGCCTAGTGATAGAATGTGTCTGACGGTGTCCTTCCAGGGAGAATACATACCAACAGGTACTATACTTTCGCTGCTCGTCAATTGGCCCAATCCTTGCTTATGCCAGAAAAGTCTTTGATAATTACTCCGCGAACGTGATGGTGGACGGCAAAACTATCTCTCTGGGTCTGTGGGATACAGCCGGACAGGAGGATTACGATCGTCTTCGTCCACTCTCTTACCCCCAGACAGACGTCTTCTTGATCTGCTTCTCTCTAGTCAGTCCGCCAAGCTACGAGAACGTCAGGACCAAGGTGCGTTTCACCAGATTTCCAAGTGTAGTTGCCAAGCTTACCCCACCAGTGGTGGCCCGAGATTTCGCACCACGCACCATCTACCTCCGTGGTTTTGGTTGGAACTAAACTGGATCTACGCGAGGATCCTGCCACTATCGAGAAATTGCGTGACCGGTAAGTTCCTTGAAATCGCCATTCATCCATCGTTACCTATCAGCAATGTACCCATCAGGCGTATGCAGCCCATTCAATACAGTCAAGGTGTTTCCATGGCTCGAGACATAGGGGCAGTTAAATACTTGGAGTGCTCTGCTTTGACGCAGAAGGGTTTGAAGACCGTATTTGATGAAGCCATCCGTGCCGTTCGTGAGTAATGTTGATGTTTTGCTTTCCTACGAGTCTCAGGTTTTCTCTGCCAGTGAATCCTCCCCCAAAGAAAGAGAAACGTAGTCGAGGATGTGTGGTCGTATGATCGGCCAGCTTTTCGAACTGGAGATTTAAGGGGACTTGTCCGATATCTCCCTCGTAGACGGATCTCCTCTGCATTTTACACCCATTTATGTCCTGCTCAGTTTACGACCGGTATGCTATTTTTCTTTCTCCTTTCCTATTAGCAAGAATGTCCACGTCGTCTGGTTCCATGGGTTGAATCTGTTTCCACGCGCAAGTCGTGGAATGAGCATTCCAATCTGACGTGTTACATAACTTCGTTCTTCTCCACTTGCTCATCCATTCTAGTTGAGGATGAGCGAGTGAGTGCTTCTACACTACATACGTACTTCGGCTTTGAACTCACATGTACGTAGTGACGTATCATCGAAAAACGCGACCAATCCTGGCTGAACTTTGTCTTGTTAGTCGCAAGTAATACGTCGTACGTTGTTAATCGGCTATCCCCGATCCAACTCTCAATTTGAAACCGATCAAGCATGCCCAAGGATTCGACGTCAACTACGAGCCTAACCAATAGTATACTCAAGAGGAACCAGGTAATTCTCAATTCAAACCAGAGTTCTCTCATTCTAAAGGTTATCGGAGGCTTGTCATCAATGCAGAAGACGCAAATTGGTATGGTTGCTTCGTATCTCATACCGGAGCCTGATACTGAATTCTGAGATTTAGAAATGGTGCCTGACCATCTTTTCGTAACGCCATGATAGTTCGCTAAGTTTTAACTAGTGATGCTAAACGGCCTTGCTCCACTTGTGTCCGTTCGCATTCCCATGCACTTGCGCATCCCCAACAGGGTTCTAATCTACCTCTGCACCCAGAGTGCACATTTGACGATAGTAAGCTTACCCATCTACTTATTTGTATGGTAAAGCGCTCATACAAAAGTACCAGTTCCTGATGCTACTGGTAGCACTTCTGATACACCTGCAGAAAACTCAAAACATAGGTGCGAACTCTTGGAGAACCGTATTTGTGCGTCCAGCCTCCTTCTCCCAGGGCTATGTTACTTAATTTTGGACTTCAGTGGAGCTAGAAGCCTTATTGAAGGAAAACCAAGACGTAATAGCGTCTTTTACTGCATCTTCTACGAGCCTCCCCCAGAATTCAATATCGTCGATCACACATACTCAATCGACAGCATCGACCGGGTATTTTGACGGTCTTGGCGCTATGGAATATGTCGATTCGTCCATTCTGGATAGCACCTTGTCCTCCTTTGGATCTATTGGAATGCTGGAAGAACCTTATACGACGGACTTAGGTAATTAACTAACGCTCCATCTAAGCAAAGTTTAGACTCGTTATTGCAGACATTCTTTGGCCTAAGTGGCCACAGGACCTCCCTCGTCCTGACCTCCTTCGGCACATGTATGTCGCTTTCCAGTATACTTTCTGAACCTAGTGAGCATGGGACCAATAGTGTCGACGCTTTCTTTGCCTTTCATCCTCATGCCACTCGACTGTTCAACATGTCTGCCTTTCTGGTCTCCCTTTCTCTGCCGTCTGATCACCCCGATTTCCCTTCACCACCTGTACTCCACGCTGTTTGTGCAGTCGGTTCACTGTACACAGTAGCAAATAGGCAGCACTTGGGGTCGAACGTCCCTGATTTTACAGAACAACAGGTGCTACATGCAAAAAGTCAAATCGATAAGCATTTAATGAGCGGTCAAAAGCCATTAGAATGCTTACAAGGTGCGATGTTTCCCCTATCAACGGATCCAAATGTTCATATCATTCACTAAAGCTAGCGTCATCTTGTCATGGTATTACTGGAGTCACGCTAGGTGAGCCAGTGTCTCCTTGACACTGTGTTAATATTTACGTTTTCCAGATGGTTTGAGGTTTGGTTCGTGTCCATTAAGCTGGTGCTTGGCTGACATACTCCAGCTTTTTGTTTCCACGGGGCAATCACTACGTATTGCAGTCCCCCTTGGTCTCAATCTGTGCCCACCATTCCATGCGTTGAATGCAACTGCGAAATCCATGTCGATTATACAGACTCCTCTTACTTATATGGAGGATGAATTGCGTCGCAACGTGTTCTGGCTGGCCTACGCGATTGACCGGCAATACAGTGCCGGAAATGGATGGGCCATGTCGCTCGACGATAATGATATCGCTCAACTTTTACCTCTCCCCGGAGCAATTCTAGATGCTGGAGTCAGTACATGGGATGATCTTTGTTCTGAGGGCACTCATGTTGATGTATATGTATATCCAGATTTCGCTCAGCGCAGAACATCGCCAATGGTCGCATCTTCGCGATTCGTTCCTGGTTCATCCTCCCGATTTAACAGATTCATTCACACTTTACATCAAGGTTATGATGATAATTTCTCGCGTCAAAAGCTTCAATCACAGGTTTCGCATAAAGGAGAATCTTGGAGATCCCGAGTCTAAAATCACGAGACTGAATAGACTTAATAAACCAGATATCCGTTCTGCGACTACCTTCAGTCAGCTAGACGACCTCATCATTTCGTTTCGATCCTCTCTGCCGCATGAATTCAGGGATCCGTTCATGAACAATTGTGTCGACCCTCATTTATACTCCACTCATCTAGCTTTACATATGTAGGTGGCAGTCCCCATTCAATCATTTTCATCCTAAACAGACTCAAATTTCAAGCTCGACTATTCTCCTGCACGAGCCCCATTCAAACGTGAAGACCAGTATCTGCACTTCGGCCATGAAGATCTTGCATGCCGCACGAGGAATTTTAGAGCTCGTATATGTGGTATTGTCCACGAATTACGACCTGGGACTCCTGGATCCTTTCTGTTCTGTGAGACACTCGTCTTTGTTGTCAACAAATTTCACTGAAACACACATCACAGTTTTGTTGGTTTATAGCAGGTCGTGTTTTCGGGCGGTTTCTAAAGGCAGCTGAGGATGCGAAGAGTATCCAGCAAACTGAAACACTTCAAACCGAGCTCGACTTCATCCGGTTGGTATAGCCCACGGACCTTTCTGTACCCGGACTGACTTGATTTTTTTTATAGTACTGCGCTGAGGAAAATGGGTGAGAGGGTACCACTATCTGGTAAGTGTCAAAATCTGCGTACTTTGGACAGCGTGGAAACGCATTCTTGTTGTAGCTCGGTATAAGAAGATGCTGGATGCAAGCGTTCTTGAAGTACGGGCACCTTCCAGCGTCACTGTCACTGTTCCCGTGAATGTTATACCAGTTAGCACAGTTGTGGATGATTCCCTCCTTTCTCGCGTTGTTCAGACGGAGATATCGTCGTATGACCTCGGGACGTTCATGAGGTTACACAATGTTTAATATAAAATGTTGAGCACAATGTATAGTATTTGCGTAATTTCCGACTTTGGTATGGTTTGGAAGTTGTGGGTCGGCCCTGGGCAATGCTAATGAAATTCTATCCGAATAGCGAGTAGTTGTTTGGACCCTTCGGAATGTCGCCCTCAAAAAAATTGTCGCTGGCTTTTTTGGGTCCATTCGGCACCTATTCTCATCAGGTCAACATTCTTTCACCCATTGCACCATGATCTGTTGATAGTCATCCAGGCAGCTTTTGAGCGTTTTAGAGATTCCGTTGAATACCATGCTCAGCCAACTATTGCAGGTGAGCGACACCAATTGGCAATCGACCAGTCAAACTGGATCATCTTCGTCAGACGTCCAGCGAAGCTTATCGGCTGCCATGCCGTTTGGAGTAATCCCTCAAGAAAATAGCACAAATGGTTCGGTCGTCGAGACCTATAACATCTTGCGCATCTCTGCGGTTGGCCGGGAGGCCTTTATCAGGGGTGACATTGTTTTTGAAGTGAGACACTCTCTTGTTGTCCGACGGGGGGTAGAATTGGGGCAGATTGAAAGGATACTGAGCCACGAACAAGTATGTTTTCAAGATGCCCGTAGTTACACCCCACTTGACGATGGCTTTGATAGGCTCTAGGACAGTGCCGCGAGTGGATAGACAAACACTTGCCCCGAGCATCGCTCGTGCACACGGACTCGACTGCGAGCGCAGCAAAAATGCTACTCTCGGTCGAAAACGGACTGGATCCGATGAAGTCCGCAGCAATTTGTTCATCCTTGGTTGTCACTGTCTATGAAGGGTTAGAAGTTTTGGAAGAAGGTATCCAAGATGGACCAGGTCAGTAGTTTCAAGTGCCGAATATCATGGATCCGACAAGATTGCTTTTCCAGAGAACTTCACTCGCTTTTATATCCTTTCGCACGGCCCGACCATAGCCTTTCCAGAGTGTAGTTCTCCGTCGACAGAGAACATGGCTCTGCTGCGATTGCAGAACCCTCTCGATGACGAGTCGGTCAAGTCGACCGTGTCGACGTTGAATATCCCCCGAGTAATCAGCGTGCTCGATATGATGGTATTGCGAATTGATAGGCGCCCTTCGCTCCATGCTAGACCGTTCGATGATGTCTATTTTCTTGAAGTTGGCGCTACTCCGGGGGAGAACGATCCCGGAGAGCCGTGGACAAGACAGGTGCAGCATGCAATAGAGAGGGTGAAGAGCATGGGCGTTGACGCATCAGTGTTAGGATGTTGGTAGACACAACCCGACCTGTGTCATTGATTTACTCATGATGCTACGATGTCGAAAGGAGTCCATGAAGCCTTAGGTCATTTGAGTGATATCGGCTTGAAAACTGACTCAATTGCCACACGTCGAAAAGCTCATAATTCATTGGGTCGTAGCTGCATGTATTTTATACGATCAATCGTCTGTGTTTCCATACCTCTTAGAGCGATCTAGTCCTCCACGGTTACCGGGAACATTCCGATTTCGACAATGATTAGCATAATGTCCTTTCTCGCCACACTGCAAACGTGATGAGTAAGTTAGAATGTGACCGTAGAAAGTTTACCTTGAAGCAAAGCACATCGTCCAAATTTCGGCGGGGTCCATTTGGGCCAACCGCGGGGTTACCTTGACTGGGTGTGGATCCACTCAAAGCTGCTCGATCATAATCAGCATACCGGCCATAGCCAGGTGGAGGGGGGCCAAGGTCACGGTTCGAAGGGGGCGACGGTGGTTCATAGGCGCTCGGCGAAGGTAAGGAAGGCTTGGGACTAGGAGCAGGAATGATTAGATGCGGGTAAAGAATGATTCGCCACTCACTGTCCGCGGGGGCACTCCGGGCCTAATGGGCAGAGGCCAGTCAAGTATAATTGGCATGCTACGCGTCGGACATGTTTGCGAGGACAGAGAGGGCCTAATACATAAGGAGAATGCAAGAATAGGACGAAAAAGAGCAGCTCACCGAGTTTGCAGAAGCCGCGCTTGTAATCGGGGCACTCTACGCGACGCTCTTTGGGATGTGCATAGAGACATTCGTCGCCAGCGGAGCAGTAGCCATATTTTGCAAACCACCAACACTCGGGCATGCGGCGGAGATTGTATTCATGAAGAAACTCGCAAGCGTCGCCTTTCTTGCATAAACCGCGAAGCCAGTGTTTGCAGACTGTGGCAAGACGCTCCCTGTCTCGGGGGTGCGTGGGCAGCTGTTTGGGAGGCTGAAAGTTTTGAGAGGATGGGGTAGTGTGCCTCAAGGGACAGTGTAGAGGGCCGAGAGGACATCCGGTAGACGTCAGGGAGAGACGGCAAATCTGGTCGTCTGAGAAGGGTGTCGGCGATGACGGGGCCTGGAGGGGACGGACAAACCTTTGTCGAGCTTGACACCGAGCTCGTTCTTGACGTAGAGTTCCTCCGCAAAGTTGTTCTGGTGGAACTGGGGATGGACGACGTCTCTGAGCGTGGACGGCCCAGCGAGAGCCATGGCACGAGGGAAAGATGTGCACGTGACTGTAACAGTTGGCCGAGGGCGTCGGCATGCGGAGTTTGATCACGATGGGTGTCGGAGTTTGTATATTGGGCGATGGAGTGGATTGACGGTGGGCCGGTGCTGGACAGATGGCGGATCGGTTTCTGCTCGTCCTCGATTCCTTTTCAAGGTCCGAGAGATACGCCGGCGCAGATTTAAGAATCGCCGCAACATCTCAGCGCTCTTCTGGTTTCTCCGGGAACTGCTTAGCCTTAACTAATACATGCCAAAGGCACCGTCCTCCGCTGCCTTCCCTCCCCGCCCCGCCCTTCGCAGAAATCAGGTTTCTGCCTTACCTCACCCACTAGTCAAAATCTGACCACATCCATCCAGGCGTGTCGTTCCTGTCGCAAGCGAAAGCTTGTACGTGTCCTTCATTTTCAGCCACCCCGTCATGGTGTTCACCGTCCCGTAAACAGAAATGCGATGCCGCTCGTCCCCACTGTGGCACTTGCCTCAAGTCCGTCCTCTCCTTCTCAGCCCTCTATGCGTCTCATCTTTTTCAGGCAGTGGCAATCCTTGATTAGTGTTCCCGCTCCTCCGGGATATGCGTAAGAGTGCTATCCAGGCATAAGCCATCTCGCTCACCTGAAGTTGCCGTCAGACACCCAACAGAACCACAATGCGTTTATGACCCCGTCGATGGTTTGGCTCTGGCTACAGACACAGACCCAATTGAAAAAATCCGCATGCTAGAAGAGGAAGTTTGTACGCCTCCCTCCCTTCCGCACAACTAACCACGAAAGACCTTACACAAATCCAGCAAAGCTCAGGAACCAGCTCCAAGAGCACAACAACGCCTTGTCACCCACCCCTTATAATCAGGTCTACTATAGACCTAGCTCAGCGTCTTCCTCGTCTGCCTCCAGTAGCCAAGTACTCCCCACATCGAGCAAACACTCCCTTCACAGCATCAATGTTCCGGCGCTAGCTCATAGACAAGATAGTCAGAGTCCTGAGTCATATAGAGTAATGGATCGGTCCAGCACTAACGTTATCCCGGACCTCGTCTACTCGGGTTGGAATCCTGACCTCCCTGAACCTAACGTACTCAATCACTAGTTTGTGGCGATATTTTTTTCACCTTCCACAGGACCATTGACCTCGCATACAGCATAGATGTATTTTTCAAATGTGATCCTTGTGGTCCACGAATACTTCATCGTCCTTCCTTTTTATCTGCAATGCGCCTACCTCCTCAGGACCCTGCCTTTCCACATTCTGCCATTCTCCATGCCATCGTAAGGTGGTTTATTGCTCTCTTGGATATCGCTCATCCAAATTTTAGTGTGCATCAGCTTCTCGCTGGTCACCACGCGACGTAGCAGTGCTTCCTGACGGGTCTCGAAGGGACGACTTTGCTGAATATCATGCGAGCAAAACTCGGTCGTATATCGACAAAACAATGGTTACAGGAGAAGACATTTTTCAGGTTGTTCAAGCGTGCATCCTCCTCTCCTGGTATTTTTATCAGGAGGGTCGATGGGTCGAAGTCTGGATTTTTGCTGGCTTTCAAACTCGCGTCGCAGTGCCGTTACGCCTGAACTACCCAGGAACATTTTCCACGCATAGTAGTGGCTCTCCAGGTGGATATTTGCCACGTCCAAAAGGCGTTCGTGATCTTGAATCTCGACGGCGTACCTGGTGGATGGCAGTGATCTTTGATAGAATTGTCTCCATTGGTGGTTGGATCCACGCAATTGATGAGCAAGATATCGGTACTGAGCTTCCTTTGAAATGTGAAGACTTCGATGGCGAAGTATTAACAACTTCTTCTGGCATATCCACGTGCTAAGTGAGATTTAGGAGCCGATCCCAAGCAACCCTCAAGATATGAACACAGAAGACTTATTCACAACACATCTTCCCAGATACACTGATTCTTTTCTGCTTCTTATCAAGGCCATGATGATGTTCGGCCGTGTCACGGATTTCAACGTACGCAATAACCTACGTGCTACAACAGCGTCAAATAAGCGCCAAAACGCTTCTACTGTACAGGAGTTTGTCGAATTGGACAATCTCGTCCACTACGAGTTTCTAGAAAAGCTTCCCCAATCACATAGATTTAGTGTTGGCGTAACGGACAAATCAGGGAGCGTACAGTGTGTTGATACTGACCTGTACCTGGTTCACATAATACCTCATGCGTAAGCTTCGATCCTATTGTTAGATCGTCCTGGCTAAATAGCATTAACAGAGCCACGATCACTCTTCATAATCCCTACATGGATTTCAATGGCTCGCGTAATGCCTCAAGTGACCGGTGTACCAATGCTGCAGAAGAGATACTCAAAGCTTATTTCATGCTTTCAGCAACATCGCTTGACCTTACCCGATTGCATCCACTTGTCACGGTATGGTTGTCGACTCTCCAGGAACTTTGTCGTCTGATGCTCAACAGATCTGCTGGTATCTGGCTGCGGTCGTCCAAGTTAAGGTTTGTAAATATTACATAGAGATTGGTGATCACACCAGAGAAGCTAAAACTTGGGGAGAAATCAATGTACTCCGGTCCGTTGATCCTCCAATTCAATATTTATACTGACTGACACTGGAGCAGCGAGGCAATGTTGAAGTACGGATCAAGGTCTCCCATCGGAAGTAAGTCTCCTCAAAGGGTTGGACCCCATCTCCTTACAAATTTATGTAGTCCGACAAGAAAAGCTCCTTCAGGGTCTTATGAGTGAGATTGTGAGGCTCACGACTCAGAAAAGAGTGCCACTTTATCCATTCTCTCATACAACTTTATTTGCTTCCCCGATTGCTCCCCTCGATGATGCACCTATGGCACCTCTCCCTTATCCTGGGTCATCCAATCAACCTAATGGACCATGTTATAATAGTGCACCTGAGACTTACTCAGAGCCGGCTGCATTTTCCATCATTCCACCGCCATACTATGTACCATCCGCCCTTCCAAATGAAATTCCCACAGGAACATCAGGACACTTTACCCCTTGGCTTCGATGACTTGTATTATATCCCATGTAACGAGAGGTTCGTTCCACAACTCGTCAGCGTGATGCACGACCAGTTGGATAGTGCATATGTGACAAACACAGTAGTACTGCAGTGATGATTTATTCTCGGTCATGTTGGGATTGTCCTCTACGCCTCTCAGCGTCCAGCAAGGCATCAAACTCGGCTTGCGCGACTGCACGCTCGTCCACTTGGGTGACAGAATTATTGCTGCGGACAGCCGTAGAATCAGGTAGCCTGGTGCGTTCGTAGCGCTGTCGAATGGCATCCCAGGATGATTGACCAGACGACCGCAAGTTGGCAGCTCTTAGCTCGTCCCACCTGGTCTTGAATTGGGCGGGGTCCGACTCCCTAGATACATGGCCATCTACGGCAAGATGAGTCTCAGCCAAGATGTGATAATGATGAACCTACCATTATTGTCCCAGCCCTCCTCAGTAACCATTTTTGCATCATGTATATGGCCTGCATGGTCAAGGTCAGGCAAGACTTCGGGCTTCTTCGAGAGCATGTCTCTAAACGCAAAACCTATGCGTCCATCACCACCAAGTTCCTTATCAATATGGTTCAATGCCACGATGAAACCTTGTGGATTTTCCAAAGAGTTGGCGAAGCGATAGTGAAGCATGAGTTGCCGAAAAGTGCCATACGTCGATCCCACCAGAAAGGCAGCAACAGACCCTAGACGAAGCCTCCAGGCGTTCCACCTTGGACGGGAGAGGTAGGAACCGTAGCCATACACGGCAGCTGACGTTCCCGCACCATAGGCCAGCTGAATTGGGACGGTCAAGGACGCGGATCATGTAGACGACCTGGAAGACTCACGTGCCAGTCCAAACTGGGGCCGGGGAGGAACCTGGTTGCCAACTCGTAGTCATGTTGAGATATGATCTGGTTCTCAAGTTCGGGTCGGAAGAGTTCTGCGGTGCGTTGACGGGTGGTGAAAGTTTTGTGGAACCAAGTGACTGTGCTCGGGTAGGACATGGACGAAGAAATGTTAAATTAGTATTACGTAGTGTCAGCCACGAAATTTCGCTACTCGATATCATCAACTAACCGCCGCACATATGACTCTGAGCCCTTCCGAGTACGCCACGATGCACGCTGGCTACTCCGACGACATGTCCATGATGCCTCCACCCCCGCCCCCGAAACACGGCGTAGACAACCCCCCATTAGGTATCCACCACTCTCTCCTTCGCGATCTCTGGCATTTCTAATTCCTACTACTTGTCAGGCCTTCCCCTCATGACGCCATCCCCGGTGGATAAGACACGAAAGCACAGCCCGTTGACAGATCTCATCGAAAGCGAGAAGGCATATGTCGACCTTCTC
Source organism: Austroboletus niveus (assembly GCA_038090255.1). NCBI lineage: Eukaryota > Fungi > Basidiomycota > Agaricomycetes > Boletales > Boletaceae > Austroboletus > Austroboletus niveus. Next base: position 521,350 of record JBBPMJ010000001.1, on the reverse strand, counting down.
ACCGGCGTCATCCGAGTCTGTCTAACGTCCTCTTCGTCATTCCACCTCTTGCCTCATTGTTTATACCACACAGAAAGTGGCTGCCGCTTGGTCACGATCTAACCTCCCTCCCCGAGAACTCGACATCATGTTTCGCAGCGTGGAAGCGGTATACAAGACAAATCGAGCGCTTTTGGCTGTAAGACTTGCATTTCGTCCTGATACCATCATCCCTAATTCCTTGTAGAAGCTCAAGGAGATCGGAGAAAATCCATCTTCGCCCAAGGCTCTTGGTGACTTATTGATGCGTTGGGTAGGCACGCTATGCTTCCTTTTCAAATACCTGTTTTCATACTGCTCAAGATTGATGAATTAGAACAACCATACATGGTATATGCCGACAGCTACTGTATCGGCTTCGATGATTGGGGGCCCGTCAAGTCAAATCCAAAGCTTCCTACTGTCTTGCATGCCTTTTCGGCCACCAATTCACCGTCGTCTTCTTTGCCGCAACCCACTCAACTCCTGGATCCCTCTCTTTGGACCCTTGATGCTCTCTTCTTGTTACCCAAGGAACGCCTGAAGTATTATAGAAAGTTATACAGCAGATTGCTCAAGAGTACGACGCCCGGAAGAAGTGATCACCGACTCCTGACAGGAGCTCTTGAGAGGTTGAATGGTCTGCTAGCGACCCTTGATTACAGAGCCAATACCAGTGTTAGCATCGCTGCACCCCCGCCAGTTCCTCCCCGTGTAAACAAACAGGTCGCTGCAATTTCTATGGATCTTTCCACGAATGAAACACTAGAAAAGAGCACTCTATCCGGACAGTTTGGTGCAGACTCCGCGAGCGCTGTCACATCTGCGCGGGGTAGCTTCTCTTCTAGAGTGTAAGTCTATCTGTCCCAACACGGTTAAATGTTGCATCTTTTTTTAGCGAAAGTCTTTCTCAAGAGACGGCATCAACCTCGCTCAGTGGCAAGTCCTCTCAGGCTACGTTGTCGTCGGTTCTAGAACTGGAGAAGCGCTTAGCTACTGAGAAAACGCTTGACATATTTACGATGCAACCAAAAGTTCGTGATGCAACATTACACAGGTTGCTAACTTAGTCGTATCTACAGGAGATTCGACTGCAAATAGCACCATCGTCCCTTCCTTCCGCCCGTGAGATACGTTTGTCGGCAAAGGTGCTCGTGCGATTTACCCCCAGTGCGACTGGAGTAGAGGTTGTTCATCGCCATGGATGTGTTTATATCTTGTCGGACCTGCTTCTTCTGTGCGAAGAGATTCCCAGAGATGAGAGCCTCGCCAGAGGTGGGCAGGATTTGCATCTGTGCTATCCCCCGCTTTCCGGAAAGGTTCTCTTTGTTTCTGAGGTACAAGGACAAGGTTGGTCAGGTTACCTTTCTACTGCGCATTTTTGATGGTATCCATAGCGAACGCCCTGCAACTTTCCATCATGCGTAGAGAGACACTGATTTTGGAAGCTGATTCCCAACTCAAACGGGACCGAATTCTCAGTGAATTTCAAGAATGTATTGCGTTTGCAAGATCACGTAAGTTTTTCTGCGAATTTCGGAGGTCGTTTTTCTCATCCATTTTTACGCAACCTAGTTTCAAAGGCTGCGCAAGAGCCTATATCGCCCACGCCTCCTATTATTGACCTGCAGTCACCGCCCTCGCAACCCGAAATGCAGGACAACTCCAGAAAAAGACCTGAACGAGCACTCAACCCTCGGTTGCTTCCGCAATCACAGCCAGGCAACCAAATTAATGACACCACTCTCGTAGCCGACAGGACTCCGACGGCCTCTTTGCTTCAACAAAACAATGGTTTCCCAGTGATGCGCGCTCAACCCATTCACCCCCAGTTGGAAACGGTCCAGGACACTCGAGCTGATATAATCCGTAGCCCTTCGAGGAATCTTACGTCACCTGGAAACGATCAAGGAGTGTCTTATAGTTCGGCCCCGATATACCGATCTTCTGGAGGGTACGCCACCAATAGTCCTTCATTTGTACCAGGGCAAATTGTTCCTCCCATGCGGAATTTGAGCGTGCAATCCAAATCACCGCCTTTCGTGATGCCTGTCTTGGATCCTTCTGGAGGGTCGGACGGGGTGGATTTATCGTCAATCGTACAGAATTCGTCTCGGAAAAATTCTACTCTAAGACACCATGTTTCCATGCATTCGCTCCGTCAGCAACCCCTGCAGCAACGGCCTTACCTGCAATCCGTCCCGCCCGCGCCAAGTTACCATAACTTCACCGGTCATCATCCCCAGCCAGCTGCACAGCTTTCCAACGTCCTCTCCAACCCTCCAGTGATGTCTCATCCTCCTGAACAATCCTCGCGCAGGCTTCAGAAATCTCTTTCGTCTCGATCACTTCGTGCTCAACATCAGCCTGGTCAAAATCCACTACCTCCGGTACCCTCGTTACGGGACGATTTACCGAGACCACGACGCTCGGAGAGTCAACGCAAGGACTCAGTGGGATCTCTGAGCACACCAATGTCGGGGCCGCTACTTCTCCCGTCGATGCAGATGGGATCGAGATCCAACTCGGTTGCGGAGTCCTCGATCTTAGATCCCAGTCCTCCCACTTCTCCGGCCGATGAACGCAAGCCGCTTGGACCGGCACGCTCTGTGATCACGGCGCAAATGAAATGCAAGGTGTTTCATCAGCAACAACATGCGCAATGGAAGTCATTGGGTTCAGCGAACTTGACTCTATACCGCCAGGAGCGCACGAATGTCAAGCAACTTGTCGTGCAGGCAGGTAACAAGGAAAGATCGGTTCTTATTTCGACGATCGTCTTAACGGACGGAGTTGAAAGAGTGGGCAAAACTGGTATCGCAATCGAGCTAAGTGATGCTGGGGGTGCACGGACGGGCGTCATTTACATGATTCAGTTACGGAATGAAGATTCTGCTAGCGGTTTTTTTAGGAGTTTGCTTGAAGGATCTGACCGCGCTGCTTGAATATGGGTCGATCCTGCTGTCAGTTTTTGGTTGGGTCACTTTCTGTCTCGCTCCTATCGCATGGACGATTTTGTGTACTCCAAGTTACCCTACTAGACTGCAGATATCATTGCAATGTAGCAGGTGATGTCACAAGTTAAGTGCAGAGCGAAAAGTGGTCGCTACCGCATATGCCAACTTGGCGCAAGCCCTCCACAACGTCTTCCGTACGACGAGGCTGAAGGTACCCCGTCACATGCGTTCTACTTCTAGCACCATCGAGGACGAAAATATATAATCTGTCGTCATGTAAGTTGCAGAATTTTAGAAGTCTTCGCCAGAGATTACCTAGAGTCGCCTTCCAGTGATGCGTATAGCTAGTCCACATAGGCTCGCAGGCGCCAGGTTTTTCTATTTGCCAGGATTTTCTAGAACCGTATGTGGTGATGTCGTTATCCTCTAGGAGAAATGACCGTTGCCCCTCGTCATATGCACTCCGCAAGCGGCGCTCGACGAGAGCGGACAACTCAGTGTCGGATAATAATCCATCGGAAGGCGTGGAGTCCCTCGAGTTTCGAATGACCTTGTCGGGGTCTGCTTCTTGCTCGCCACCGCCTTCGTCGGCCTCTTTCGGGATGGACATGGAAACAGCTGGGTCTATGTATGCGTGCACGACACGAGTCACGTTGAGCCATTGTTGCTGTTCAGGAGACAGTGGTTGATCGGTTATCAAAGAGTATGCGGGATCATCAGGAGAGAAATTAAAATCTGCTCGCGGATTGGATTACTGCGGAAACAATCTGCAAACGTTCTTACCTCCCGCTATGATGCAGGGCCAATCGTGGAGTTGCCAAAGTTTTTGAAATGCGATGACCTCGCGAACGAGAAGACCGGCTTGCCTAGAAACAAACTCAGAAGGAAATGAGTGGAGATTGGAAATGACTTGCCTGGCCCTTTCGTAGGTATACCTAACAACAAACAAGCCTCAGCGAAAACGTCAAAGAAGGTAGTCCTACACGAACGCAGGATGCCAAAAGAGATGCGTCGTTGCGATTATAGCGATAATATAGCCTGGAGCAACTGGATTTGGTGCTATACTTTGCAGTGCAACAATGTTTGCGATGTTCCTGGTTTGATGGCCTGACCCAATGCGGGTCTGAGTGCTTAGTTCAGCGTTGTTGCGGACTTGCAAGCTACCGCTATCGTAGTCTATCATGGCTTCGTGGATGAGTTCGAGCAAGGAGAACTTGAACGCAATGAGACATCCATGGGGCTTGTCTGCACCACTCGCGTAAGAGTAGGTGTATCCAGCCAGATAGAGCACAGGAAGGAGCTTGTCCAGGCCGTCTACTTCCTGAGATCTATTACACCGCAGCAAAGGGCATGACTGAACGCTACGAACCTACATGCACATGATATCAGCTTCGTGAGAGAGGATCTCTGCGTGCACCATGGGGATCCTTTCGTTCGCTTTACGGGCTTTGCCATTAGTTGGAAAGAGCTCAGAACCTGTGATACGTTGGGACACGATAGCAGAGATGCACAACGACTAGACGCACGGACAAGACACTGAGCGAGCAACTATGGGCCCATCAACCAATCGTCCCAAACCTAGTAGCATCTAGTAAGCCGTGGAAAACCCTGGATAACCTTTTAAACCTGGCAAGACATGGGCGAGAGTGGACCGAACCTTTTGCTAGACCAAGCTAGATCTAGTAGGCGCTAGCTGGGACTAGCAAGCATGGCTCGCGTTCGCACTAGACCTAGCACGAGCATGACCCATCCGTCACAGGTCTTGCAAGACCTTGCACATATATGCTTTAATCTAGCAGGCTTGCATTACTTTCATACTGGCGTTTGCCGATATACGCGTTAACGGCACCGCCACGGGTAAATTCCTCCGACTATAGATACTTAGCTGCTTGCTTACTTTGAAAAAGTGTTCAAGTCTTTGAGTGCATTCACTGAGTGAGGAAATGATAGACTAGAAGAGGCCTAGCGAGAAAGAGATAACCTCGCAAGGCCTTGTTAATTTTTGGAAGGGTTGGAGAACCTAGCAAGGCCTTGTTAGGTCTAGAAAGACGTGCTAGGACTAGCAAGGCACTGCAAGATATACGGTGTCATACAGATCTAGCAAGGAGTGTGTGTTCATTACAGTAAATTGCAGGCGCTAGCAAGGAAGGCTAGTCGTTAGCACGGAAAAACATAACTAATCAAGCTAGCTAGGTCTAGTAAGGCCTTGCTAGAACTGGAACAATTGGCTGATGCCTGTGTTGAGTAGATTCCAGGTAAATGGAAGCACGGACATTCCAAGTCATGACCTTGACAGCGTGAGGTTGATTGCAGAGAGATGCCCATGGTCTCTGAAGGAAATGGGGCCTTTCTGCCAGAAAATCTGGGAATTGGCCAGTTCGGGGCGTGTTAACTGACCCCAAACTGGCCCCAAATATTTGCCCCGAACTGTCCGTTTCCCAGATGCCCTCGAAGGAGCCTGCATCCCAGCGGAATATTTGGCCTCTGCAGAGGCAGAGTGGCTCCAAAGCCCCAAGTTTTGTTCTACATACACGACCATGTACTGGAAGTCAATGGACTTTCAAAAACTGAGCGAGAGCGGGTCCCCTTTGACTCAGCCATGAACGTTCCTGCAGATCTTCAGAACGGCAAATATTACGTTGCCAGAGTGTCCAACCTACCCTTCTTTGACTCTTTTCTGGTGGACCTCAAGTTCGCTACCCAGTCTGCAGACATCTGGATCCTTCAAATGACCACGGCTACTGACCATAGAGGTTCAGCGAGAGGCTATGTAGTAATGCACAAGATCATGAAGAATGTTCGAGAGCTGCTCGAAGGGGGAAAATTTTCAACTGAACGCCCACTAGTGACTCAGAAGTCGAAGGCGTTACAAAGTTGTCGTTACTGAATGCTGCTGCTTCAGTCCTGAGACGCTTCCCGTGCTTGACTGACCAAAGGCGTAAATACTACTATATACTTTACATGGTGTGCAAGGGAAGCATAGACGATGTAGTTGTGTTGCCCGTGCCCTGGTGCACTCATGCTTAGGTGGCCTAATACAATCGCCGACCGGAGAGCGAAATCCTAGTGGGCACATGTTCAGGCTCTTCACGCGCACGAAGGCGGCCGTCCTCGGTCGTACTATCAGCTCCACCGCTCGGCCACGATTCTTCGCTTCCATGGCCTCACACGATCCCTTCACGTCTTTTGGCAATTTCGACCTCGTACAGCGCTTCCAGCTCGACTACACCGACGTGGCAGTCTCAAAGTGGCGCAGCCGCGTCAGTGGTCTGACCCTCGTTCATTTGGATTATGAGGGTGTGTACTTCAGTACCGTCTCTTTGCGACCTGTCTGAACCCCTCCAGCTCCACTCATTAATGGATATTTTGTCGTCGCGACCGAGAGTAAGCTCTTCTGCTCCATGTCCCCATCGTCCCTACTCATCTTTCCAGTTTTCAATGACAGTGGTTGTCCTCACACCCTAGAACAGTGAGTCGTCTGCATACGTCCCGTACTTCTCCTAAGCTAGCTCTGCCAGCCTGGTCTTCATGGGCTCGGAAAAATATCCATATAAAGGCATCATAGATCGTCTCGCCAACCGTGGTTTCTCTGATGGCACAAACGCTTGGACAGACAACGACCATACAGGCAAGAGACGACATGCTCTCTCACATCTTCATCTTTTTTCTCACCTCTGTCAAATGCAGCCTATACTGCTTCAACGGCCGGAGAACAGGGATTTTTGCAACTCTTACCAATATACCTCGATCATATTCTTTATCCGACGATGTCTAAAGCTGCTTTCGTCACGGAAGTACGACTGGTTTACTGGGTACGAAAAGGGCGTAACTAACTGATGTCACAGGTTCACCATATCAACGCGCAAGGTGAAGATGCCGGTGTCGTGTACAGCGAAATGCAAGGGCGTGAGAACACCTCTGGTGATTTGATGGCTCTCCGGTCAGTGTTGACCTATCGAAAATTTCTTGTGTGCTTACATTTCGTTTAGGTCCCAGCGTATGCTGTACCCCCCAAACAGTGCTTACCGTAGCGAAACTGGTGGCTTGATGGAGGCCCTGCGTGTGCTCGACGTCGATCAGAGTAAGTTCACCATCGGCCTATTTGCCTTGTCTTATGCCTGCTTTCAGTACGGCAATACCATAGCACATACTACGTCCCTCATAATTTGTCACTGATTGTCACCGGAAAGCTTTCAAGCGGAACTAGATCTCTTCTCTCTGTTCTTCAAGAAAAGGTTGAGCCTAGCATCGTCGCACACGGCCAAAATCGGGGGCCGCGTCCAAAAGGCTGGAAACGACCATTTGTAGAGACTGCTAGTGCCCAACGTGAGCGCCTCAAGGAGGTCACCAAAGAAATTGTCGAGTTCCCTGAGAGAGACGAAAGTCAGGGTGAACTCCTTATTACTTATAATGGTCCCTCTCCGACGGAATTCCTGGAGCGAAAGGTTTGCTTGGTATTACGATTCGTGTCCGATAAACTCATCATATTCATAGGCTTTAGACATCTTATCCACCTATCTGACATCTTCGCCTGTGGCCCCTTTGAACAAAGAATATGTTGAAATAGAATCTCCTCTTTGGTAAGATCCCATTTTGATGTCACATAATCATACTCATCCCTCCTTCTAGCTCTTATGTTTACTTCAGCGAAGATGCTCGTGCTACCATGGTGGATTTGCCTGTTTACATTGGTTCAGTGCCTACGGAATACTTGGATACCTTTGACGGGAAGCTATCTGCGAGCTTCCGTCGCATTATCATCGAAGGTATCGACATGTCCAGGATGTCAATGGTGATAAACCGAGATGAGCGTCAAGTGGGAATATTTCCAACAAACATATTGCGGTCCCCCTGCTGATCAGCCTCTTAGTTGCGGAGCAAGCTCGAATCTGCCAAAGGAGATACCTTTTCAGGCGCGGTAATAGCCGATTTCTTGTACGGAGCAACAGACGGTTCGGATCTGTCTAGGGCCTTGGATGAAATCAAGTACTACAATATCCTTAGAACATGGGATAGTTCGCAATGGACACAACTCTTGAAAAGGTGAATCATTCGCATCTCGTATAGTATAATGCTTAGCGGAACTACAAGGTATTTTGTTGACCAACCTTACACTGTCGTCATTGGAAGACCCTCAGCAAACCTCGCGGAGAAACTTGAAACTGATGAAAAAGCTCGCCTGGCTGACCAGGTCGAGAAGCTTGGACCTGTAGGCCTTGCGAAAGCAGGACAAGAACTTGAAGCTGCAAAGGCCGAACATGAGCTGCCGATTCCAAAAGAAATCTTGACGTCATTCCCTGTTCCGGACGTGAAGAGCATATCGTGGATTCGCGTGAAGAGCGTGCAAGAATTGGGCAAGGGTCGAAGTGTTACTTCCGCCCCATCATTGAATTCAGATCTTGCAAAGCATATCGAAAGTGATGGCGAACCTTTGCCAATCTTCGTACAATATGATCATGTCAAAGTGAGTGTGTTCTGGACTGAAACGATTTCGCGACCGACGAACTTTGTAGTCAGACTTTGTGGGGATTCATGCATTCTTCTCGCTAGCAAATGTGCCGGACGAACTTCGCCCGTTCGTCATCTCCTTTTTGCTTCGTTGGTTTTCTTACAATCTGGATAGATATCTCTCCACCTACGCTGCCGCCTTTTTTTCTCTGCCTGTAAAGCTGGAAAACGGCGAAGTTTTGAGCCACGAGGAAGTTGTTCACCAGCTCGATGACCTGACTGTCTCGTACGAAGCGGGGCTTGGATTATCAGATCAATTCACCGAATTTGCGCGTATAAGTTTCAAGGTTGCAGCACCACACTATGAGTCTGCCGTCACTTGGCTCCGCGATCTAGTCTGGAGCGCCGTGTTCGACAAAGAAAGGTAAGCAGTTGCTTCACGCACTGTCCTTAGGTGTTAAACGATGGAAAAGGCTACTTGTCTCTGCTGCCAAACTCGCACAATCCCTTCCTGAGCTTAAGCGTGATGGCAACAATGTTTTGTCGTCTGTGTGGGCAGGAACGCTATTTGACAAGAATTCGACCTCGCTTGCTGGCTCGATCTTGTCACAAGCAGAGTTTGTACCAAAGCTTATAAAAGACCTCCAGGAGTCCCCAGAACTGGTGATCGATGCATTCGAGAGACTACGACAGTGTCGTGCGTACTTTCTGTCTTCTCTGGAAGACGCAATGTGACGAATTTCAATCCTCAATCCATAGTGACTGACCCTTCAGGAATTCGGATCTCCATTACTGGAAACGTAATGGGTCTCGAAAAGCCTCGTAGCACATGGAATAAAATGTTCGGCCACCTTGGTGTAAGTAAACTTTTCGTACTATGCGTTGTCCCATTTCATTTTTCACCAGGAATCAACGCTAACACCGGTAAAATTGACCTCCGAGACGCTGAATGAACTGGGCAGAAGCCCTGTCAAAAAGGTAAGAATGGATGAAATCTCACATTGCATACCTTCATCCCTTGCAGGCAGTTGTCGTTAGTTTGCCCACAATTGAAAGTTCTTTTGTCAACCACACCACCAAGGGTATCCAAGGATTCGATCACCCAGAGTTTCCGGCATTGAAGATCGCCCTGGAAGTCCTCAACGCGACAGAGAGCTATTTATGGGTAATGTGGAAACTGATCGAGCAATGCAATATTGTACTGAGCCAATCCCACAGAGGTCGGTTCGCGGTGCTGGGCTCGCTTATGGCGCATACATGACTGCCGATAGAGAAGCTGGACTAATTACCTTTTCCTTATATCGAGTGGGTTGGTCTCTGTCAAGCAATCGCATTTTTAACCTCCGCATCAGAGCTCCAACAGCATGGAAGCTTTCAAAGAAGTGAATAATGTTGTATCGGGGTTGGTTGATGGCTCCGTGCGTTTCTATTGTTTACCTCCGTCAGTTTAATGCAACAATATCGTTAGATTGAGCTTGAAGAAACCACACTCGATGCTGCTAAGAGCAGCATCGTGTACTCTGTTGCAAAAAACGTCGCAACGGCAGGCAGAGCAGTAAGTAATTCAGATATCCAGTACTATCAATTTGCTCAGGTTTTTACAGGCGATCAACTCGTTCACCAACCAAGCTCTCAAGGGGCTAGGCCAAGACCACAATCTCCGACTCTTGGAACAATACCAATCCGTGAAAAAGGGGGATGTCCTAGCATCCCTGAAGAAGTACATAATACCAATTTTCAGCTCGTCAACTTCGACCGTCGTTGCGGTCACAGCGCCATCCAAAGTCGAGCAAATCGTAGAAGGACTGTCAGCTTACGGATTCGATGTAGAAAGTCGGACGTTGGAAGTCGAAGAGGACGAAGATGGGATGTTGGATGGCAACAGCGCTTCGGAAGATGACTCGGAGGATAGTCGATGATTACTTTGGGCACCCCACGGACATCTATGTGGCACAATACACTAACTGCTTCTCTTTAATCTGTGCTGAGCTGGGTGCGCACGAGAGGGAGAAGAAATGACCATTCACAGCTACGCTACTGACATGACGTAATCCTGAGCCTAGTTGACAAATGTAAGCCGCTCTTGGATCATTATCCGAAACTCTATCGTATCGCTCGTCTATTACTAATCGATTCACGCCCTAGGTATCAGACCACGGGCGTGTTGGGTACCGTCGCTTTGTACCTACGTTGTGTATCACTTTACTGATGCACTGGGGGTGAGTGGGAGCATGAGGATGTTATGCTAACTGTAAGCTTGCCGAACTTACCATGTTACATGTTTGCCAAGCTCGTTGTCACTTAACGATGTGATGTTCAGGTGGCATACATCGTTGGCAACTCTTACACATTCGTAGAGGTCTTCGCTCTATCCGACTGAGCATTCCTTCAGGGTATAAAACGGCTCGTTCGTATAGTTTGAAATCGTATGATCTTGGTTCCACAGCTGGAGATAAAGTTGGGCTTCGCAGCAGAGTTAAGTCGATCTTGTCAAGCTCGACCTCCTTCAGATTGAACGATTCGGTCGAAACGGCACATATTGCACATGCGAGGGCGCGATGACGAGATGGTGACATGTCAGTCTGCCACGTCCTGACGATGTCAAATTTATGCTGCAGAGTTTTCATCTCTGAGAACGCATCCGGATTTTTCTCTCGGTAGGATTCTCGAATTCGATCGACGGCGTCGAGAGAACGGCGGTGACAATCCACCACCTGCTGCGTATGCAGTTTGGCACCTACACTCTTGCGGCGCATTCCCTTCTTTGACTTCTCCTCATCCTGACGAGATCCAGCGTTGTCAGCAATGACCGGGGATCACGCAAGGCTTGAGACACTGGGAAATAGTTTGGAGGACAATCAGGCGTACAAACATGTGATAAGACGCATACCTTCCACCCCACTGGGTGACACATCCCTCGAGGTTTTAGTGGGTATTAGTTCACCAGACTCAGAGTCCCACACCCGGGGCGTGCGTAAAAGCATTTTTCCTCGGACCGGTCAGTTTGCGAACGACCGCCTTAGTGTATTATGTAGAGCTAGCTTGTCGGTTGCTACATAACAATATCACTTTTCAAAAAAAAAAAAACTGACCGTCCGGAAACGACCCGGAGAGGTCAAATGAGTTCATGTCACATACAATCAATTTGAACCCAACGTTCAAATCATATACGCTGACCACAGAACGGTCCACATGGATCACTGGATCCATAGAACAAACGAGGAGGGCGGCTCCTCGAAAATGAGGGGCAAGAAAATGTGTATCTGCAACGTACAACTTTGTTGGACTTAGACGATAAACGTCACTAGGCCAAATACGGACAAACCGTGTGTAGGCCCGAGCGCTATGACGTCAGTATAATCGTCAGCGCAGTCATAGGAGACATATCAGTCAGCTAGCTAATAGAATAGCCAGTAGTATATAAGGGCCCGTGTATGGGCTCCTATAATATAAGTCGTATTCCCGTCTGATCTCTGGCATCGTCACCTCTATTTTTGCCACTCAACAGACTTAACTTACTACATGAATACAACGCGAACGAGTTTGTAGATAGGACTAACCTGGAAAGGCCATGATAGGAACCGAATCTCGGCTTTCATGGCAGAGAGAGACAATTAAATATGACTTCAAAGCTACGAGACAGAAATCAAAGGGCGTACGCTGTAAACTGTTTGCTGCGGGATGACGCATCACGTCATGTGACACCCAAAAAGTTGGGGCTTGTTTGCTGCTTATCTAATCTTGTCACTCCCGCCCTGGACTCCTAACGGTGACGTCGCTCTCAAGATATGGCAGACTTACTCCTCGAAGCTAGATCCCGTGAGCTCACTCAAGGTTTACTCCAGCATTTTTATTGACCATGTTGATGTAGAGCCTACCAATTGGCAGTGGTCTGAAGATTGCCGCAGCGAGTGGAGACGATCTTCACAATGGCAACGGTTCGCAGACAGGTAGCGCAATGTCAATAAAGAGGTCCTCCGTCCAAGCGACAGGGTTCTCGATCTTGCGTCCCAGAGCGGTTTCCCAACATTACCTGTCGAACGTCTGTTTATTCGCGATTGCTATGTTAAGGTTGAGGAGCTAGTTTGGAAACGGGCTGCGAAATTTCCGAAAACAGGAGTGATCATAACAGGTCAACCAGGAATTGGTACGAACATTTCATCCCTATTTCTGTTCATGTTACTTGATCCCCGTTTGCAGGGAAGACTGTTTTCATCTGGTACTTCCTCATCTCTCTCTTACGGAAGAAGCAAGTTGTCCTATTGCATACGTCTCGCGCATATTCCATCCTCTTCTATCATGATGGAGTTTATGTTAAAAAAGAAGCAGTGGAGTACGATCTTCCCTGGCCATCCGATGATTCAACTCCATCTCCGTTCATTTGGTCGCTCTTTGATATTGATGAAAATGGAGAACCTCCAGCGGTCGCGACTGCTCCGGGTTGGTGTTTCCCTGTTCAAACCCCATCCCCTCATCAGAGCCGGTACGGCGCGTGGCGCAAGAGACGAAGACCTCTTTTCACCGGGTTCCCGCTATGGACCCGTGAAGAGCTCGCTCCCTGGTGAGATGTTATGTGATGACCAAAATACATATTTATTGTGTTCATTGTGCAGCGCACACCTCCAGGACCAATTTCAAGAACTCATGCAGTTCTTGGACGGTGCGGTACAGCACTGGAAGGATGAAGATGTGGAAGGAGGTGTCTTTCGCGGTGTCTTTCGTTTTCTTAAAGAAACTCACGGAGAAGACGCCCCCAGCTCAGGAGTTGAGGCTTTTGATATCCTTTTAGACGCTCTCTTCACGCGCTTTGGTCCCATTCCCCGAGATGTAATTTCTGCAATGTACGATTTCCACGAAACAGAGGAGCGTCATGCTAGCGCACTCTTGATCAGATTGGAGGAGCTGAAGGATGTTACGCAGGTTCTAAGCGACGAACGGCTGTTCCCAGATACAGATAGCTCCCACCGCGTCATCTCTCTTGATCATGTCGGGGAGGACGAGGACGCAAGGCCGTGGCGAATCAACTTCAAGTCTGCATTCATCGGCAGGCAGGTCTCGGATAGATTCTTCGCTGCGCAGGAGATTGAAGTGCGCTGGTTGATTACACACTTTTCTTCTGTGCCCGAGACTAGAGGCCTTGCAGGACACTTATTCGAGCCTCTTGCTCACCGTACCATCATGGCACCTGTTGCTGCCGGTATGTGGCCCCTCAAAACGATGACCTTGCGGAGACAAAACAGCTCCAAATCCCCAAGTTTTGTTCTACCCGACCACGCACTGGAAGTTAATGGATTTTCCAAAATTCAGCGAGAGCGCGTCCCCTTTGACTCCATCAACGTTCCTGCAGATCTTCAGAGCGACAAATATTACGTTGCCAGAGTGTCCAACCTACCCTTCTTTGACTCTTTTCTGGTGGACCTCAAGTTCGCTACCCAGTCTGCAGACATCTGGATCCTTCAAATGACCACGGCTACTGACCATAGAGGTTCAGCGAGAGGCTATGTAGTAATGCACAAGATCATGAAGAATGTTCGAGAGCTGCTCGAAGGGGGAAAAATTTCAACTGAACGCCCACTACTAGTAGTGACTCAGAAGTCGAAGGCGTTACAAAGTTGTCGTTACTGAATGCTGCTGCTTCAGTCCTGAGACGCTTCCCGTGCTTGACTGACCAAGGGCACCAAAGTAACGAAAGCCGAAGTTGCGTAGTTAGGTATTTGTTTTCACTACTCGCCTGTAATGTTCTGTCCTGGACTGTGAAGATCGTTGGACCATGTACCACTGTAGATGCAAAGTAATGCTGCAGTTGCACGAACCTCGTCCTGAACGACACCATAAATTGCTTGGGCTATAGATACTTAGTCGTCATGGATAACTCAGTGTTGAATAATAATCCATCAGAGGACGTGAAGTCCCGAATGACCTTGTCGTCTGCTCTTCGTAGGCCTCTTTCGAAAACAGCTGGGTCTATGGAGACAAATTGTCGAGGGGCTCTTAATTTATGGATTGTCGGACGTTGGAAGTCGAAGAGGACGAAGATGGGATATTTGATGATAGCAACGCCTCGGAAGATGATTCGGACTCGACAGTCGGTGATTACAAGGAACTGGCTCTGCAGTCCTAACCAGGACTTGCCGCCGCAGATATCTATAGTGGCATGATATACTGCTTCCTCTCTTTCCCGACTTACACCCCGTCAGAGGGCTCCAGTTAATTTTCAGTTGAGGTCCGTTCTGAACACGCGGTGTAGCTACCCCCAAGGACCTCGATCATCTGCTCTTGCGCTTCACCTGGCCGTAATTCAACATCGCAAAGAAACTTGTTTTCGACGAGAAAGTGTATGGCTTGTGACAGATTAGATATCGTGATTCGGATTTCGGGCAGAAGCAACTGGGGAAGTCTGTCAGGGCAACTTAAAAGAATAGAGAGTTTTCCAGTACGTTACGAAGCAATGTCGATCGCGAGGCAAACGGGTTTCGTGGTGGTTTCTTTGGGTGAGCAATTCTTCTTGTGCATTCTTGAGAGGGCGCAGGCAAAGTTTTTCCTTCGTTTTTTTCCTCTGTGCCGGCTTCCTGTGCACGCGATGGCACAGTAGGAATTTTTGAAGACACGACTTCAGGTGCTTCGTCGTTACCTGCGACTGACTCTGACGGTGGACTTGCTTCTCGAGTAGATCTGGTTGTCTCGTCCGCCGGTCGGCCCACGGATCCATCGACATTTTCAACACGCGATCCTTCGCGTCGGTCCAAACCTTGCCCTCGACGACCTCTCCCTCGTTGTCGCCCCTGTCCTCGGGATCCTCTGCCACCATTCTCTGCATGCCTGTGTTTTTTCCTTGCGCCACCGTCCATGTCTTGCAGGGTCAGCTGCCCTCGCGCAGCCGCCTCCTCCAATTTCCGTTTCTTTTCCAACACTTTTTCGTCCGTCGGAAATCGCCTCTTCCGTTCCGCTATCCATGCATCGACAGCTTCCGGTGTGTCGAGCGTGACGGACGTCCCTTGAATGGCGACTTGTTTTCTACTGGCTCGTCAGCTTCGAACCGGGGACAATAGCACGGATAGGCACCCTCTTAGGCTTGGATCGGTGTCCCAGTCGGTCTTCTTTTGCCACCCGGATGGGAAGATAAGGTGTCGATCCATCATGTGAATCTCGACGGACTTGCGGGAACCAGTAAATGGGCAGCCGGGGCGAGTACATCGAGCATTACCGGGCTGGTACCAATTGCCGTGAGTGAGATGGTTCAGGACGGGTTTTACCGTCTGCACCGACGACGGGTTGTAGAAAGATGGCAGTGTTCCGCCTCCGATGTGCGGGGTGTAAGAAGACGAGAGTGTGTGCCCATCCGTACGAGGTGGGCCGTGCGAGTAGGCCTGTGCGTATGCCTGGTAGTAGTGCGAGGACATATAGTAGGGATCCATCCCGGGTCTCTGTGACGAATTCATTGCTCGTTGAAGAGTAACTCAGAGTGAGTCGTTATTTGGCGGAAAAAAAGAACTACGCTCAGGCACATGATCTCTAAATGGTACTTAGGTTGATTGCAAACCCATGGAACGGCTACAACACACGAGAAGAAAAATGGAGCAAGCCATGGACGCATGTTGTATATCATGGTGAAAGAGCTAAAACACAATGCATTGTAGTATGTCAGGCGTATCGCAACATGTATCGCCAACGGCAAAGGAGTGGCTAGCCGTGACGCAAATCGGGAGTCAAGAATATCGAAGCGAAGACGGACTTGGTGCGTGTTTTCATAGGAGATGCTGAGATGCACAGGGGGGGTTAAAGACAAATAACGAATACGGCTCTTCCGAGCATGCCCGGCGACGAGGCAAAGTGCATGGTTGAACAGGTGACGTGTGGAGAGCGGAGAGGTCAAGAAGGCTGGGGGGTGCATATGTGTTGATTAGAGAGGCATCGGGACGTTCGTGCAAATAGGAGGGTGAGCGGAAAATCTGGCATGTAAGTTTACTCTTGGGCGTCTTGTTGTTGTTGTTCCCTTCCGATTCTCCTCTCCTTCTCGCTCTCCAACTGGTTATAGAGCAAGAATAGAGCCTTCTCATTGGCTGCGGGGGTCCCAACGATAGTAAACATTCGTTCACCAGAATTGTCATGCGGGGCCTTTGCAATAGATATCTTGGATCCAGAGAGTCGACGGATTTCAGTGATTTTGCTTCCATTACGTCCGATGATACATCCCACCATATCGGCAGGAATCAGGATGTTTTGTGTACGCAGATTACCAGGGGGTTGTGTCATCGAGGGTGAATGTGGCGAGGGTGGGGACGATCCGCGGCGGGTAACATCACCAGTGGATCTACGCGTACTCAAGCCGCCAGCATAACCATTGGCTGGCCGTCTCGATCCGAGCCGCTCGTCGCCGACACCTGGGTGGAAAGGAACCGTACCAGCGCCCCTTTCCCAGTCTTCGAGCAAGCACTTTGCAATTTCTTCAATTGCACGACTGATGGCCTCAGGGGAACCCTGAACCTCTACGATGCGCTCTGTCGACTGTGGGAGCATTTCCTTTGAGGCTACCATGCGAGCTCCAGAAAGATCCTGGATTGCTTTGATTTTGAGGCCATTGCGACCGATTACGGTGCCCATTAGATTATGGGAGATGAGAAGGCGGACGGAAGTATGTGGGGACGAAGAGGAGAGAGTCACAGGAGACGGGCTTGAGGAGACGAGCTGAGAGATAATGAGGTTGTATGCCTGCACAAAGAGAATTGATGAGTTGGCTGAGGTGTATTGAGAGCCACACGAACTTTTGCGATTGCATCGACGGATCCGCCGACGGTGAGGACACGTTCGTGGACGCCAGGGATGACCTTGCTGACGCCAGCTCGAACGCCGGTCTGCTCCCTGAGATCTGCGACGTTTTTCCCGGCCTTTCCAATGATTACTCCAGCCTCTTTTGTGGTTACGAGGGCACGGAGGGTGAGGACGTCGTTGGCGGAGGTCGGGGAGGGGGTGCGGGATGCTGCGGGAGTAGCTTTTGCGGGTGAGCAAAGGGGTGGGGACGGGGAAAGGGGGACAGACCTTGGTTCTCGTGGGAGGGTTGTTCGATGGACATTGTGAAGGGCATCAGGGAGGGCGATGAGGAGGGACGGCGGGATGGCGGCGGAGGAGGATGAAAAAGGTGACTCGAACAAATCCAAAAACGCGCGTAGTCGCGTTCCCGCCACCGACAGCACAGCCACTCCACTCACTCACACAACACTCGGCATATCAATACCAGCCTTGCAAAAGTCGCATAGGTACATGCATCGTCTTATCGGTACTGAACATAACATAGTCTGCAGCTTGACACACAAACGTGGTGTCCCTCCTAGAACCCATATTCTGCCAGCTTCTCAAAGGAAGGTGATGTGTCCTCGACTGCTTTTTGGCGCAGCTTCAGCGCGGTGATCTATAACTCACAATAAACCGACAGTCCTCATACTACGATTTGATCCCGCTTCACGCACCTTGCGTTCATGGTATGCCTGTGCCTTGATCTTCCTCTTCTCCTCCAGGCGGTCGATAACGTCCTTGTAACCCCATCCAACCTCATGTGACAGACGCTGCACAATCGCGGTATGAGTGCTCCACCCATGTCAAATCCGCCATTTCCCATACCTTGACGGTGCAGTACTTCCGGCCAGGTTTCAATCGCAGTACCCGGAGGGCCTCAGGGACGACCATCCGCTTCTTGCGGTCATAAGGTGGAGGGACACCCTCAAAGAGCTTCAAACGTTCGAGTGCGGCAGCTCCCCTAGCTGATTTGTGGGGTACCATACCGCGGATGGCGCGGAAAAGAATTTTGGAAGGAGCGCGGTGGTGAAATGGACCAGATTTCTTGGGGTTGACAATGTGACGTTTGTGGAGGAAATTGTGGTAACGGAGCTGTACGACACGAGATGTCTTGCGTATTTGGCTCGAGGATGTGGTATGAGCCTACCTTGTTGCGGAAGAAACTGCCGGAGATGTTAATCTCCTCACATCTCACGACGACAATCTTCTGGCCGGATAGAATTTGCTTTGACACGATAGAGGCCAATCGACCAAGGAGATGACCCTTGCCATCAATAACGATGGGTGTCGAAGAGAAAGTGGCCATAACGAAATCTATATCGAGAATGTGAGCGATGCTAGAAAGCTCAAAGTTAAATGAGCTTGCCTGTAAATAAGAAATTGGTCAGGAGGACGGGATGGCGAGGACGTGGAGCGCGCCTTACCTTGCGGGTCTTGAGGTCGTTGGTGAATGTGGGAACGGGGAACAGACAGCCACCATGACAAAAACTATGCAGTCGATCTCGGCAGTTCCCGGGCTAGTCGATTAGATTATATTCGTATTCATACTCCTACAGTTTGCTCGACGCCGCTTCTCGTGCGATCCACTCCGCCGTCCCATAGTCAGTCCACGTCCAGGCCTTTCCTTGCACCTTGTTCCATTCCAAGTACTCCGCTATCCTCTTGCGCCCCCGAACCGCCGTCCACACTTTGCCACACAACTCGTACTGACCTGCTTCCCCCAGCTCCACCTTCACAGACGGGAAGAGGTCTGCAATGAAGCTGATCGCCGTGGCGACAGTGACCGTGTAGCCCTTGAGTGATTCAGCAGCATCAGGGACAACTTGCATCTTCTTGTTCAAGTCCGATAGCGCTCCTTCGGTGCTTCGCAGGTATCTCGTCACGAGGCCCCGCCAGAGCTTTTCACGCTTGGGCGACGCCAGCCAGTCCTGATCGACGCATGTAAACGCAGAGCTTTCTTATGGGCGATGCACTACCTTATCAACGGATGTTTGCCAAACCTGACCGAGGAAAAATAAAGATGCTTCCTTGATCATTTGCGTGCTCGCCCTAACCTCGAGAGACGCGTCTTTGAGAAGCTGGAAACACATTTAGCCTCGCATCTGCTAAAGCGCAATATTTCCATTGCTCACCGGCGTTCCTTGGGGTGCCAAGAATTCCTCCAGGAATGTCAAAATAGCAGACGTCTCCGCCAATACAAAGTCATTTCCTCTTGCAGCAGTAGCGTCTTTGACCCGTAGAACCGGCATGGCAGAATAAGGGTACACATCACGGGTGATTTTGCGTGACGTTTTCAATCGAGCCCAGGTTTCCGGTGAAATTTCTTCCAAGGTAAATGGGATACCAGAGTCAGCAAGGAGAAGTAGAACGGGCTCTCCACGAGCTCGAATCGTCAGATAGGTCAAGTGAAGGTGATGTGAACTCATCGTGGTCACTGTCCACGTGCACTTCCCTTCCCTTTTCCCTTTTTCTTTTTTGTCACCCGGCAATATCTCCGCTCCCAAGTCACCGACCCGGGGCTGAGTGAACCTGACCGAAGTACTCCGAGGGGCTCGTCAGAATTTTTGATGGCCCCCGCTCAGTGCTCAATACACGTGTGATGCTGGAGTTCCCCGGTGTGATACATAAACGGTAGAGTTGTAAACTTTCACGGAGCGTATATTAGGAAGGGGTTTGATCATGAGAAGGATGCACTCCAACTTCCGAACAAATCGTCTTGTTGAAATTTGAGCATAATTAAACCTACTCATCCAACAATAAGCCGAGACTCTGATCGTACACACTCGGCCCGGGTGAAAGCTAAACGATTGACTGATGCCATGTACTAAGTAACAAGTGAGATATATCGTCTATGTCTTCAATTAGCTAACAAAGAGTTAACAAACTCATATTACGGGAAACGAAATGTGCGAACCTTCTGGTGTTTTTGCAATGTAGTCGATGGCTGAAATGGATGAGCAGGATAAACAGTCGACCGGTAGAGGCGACCTACCGTTTTGAACAGTCTTTATTTCGTCAGCCTCTGCGTCAGGAATCTCAATGGAAAACTCCTATAAAGTGAAAGATGAAAAAATGTCGATAGAAAATGTGACCACGCGAACCTCTTCTACGGCCATGACGACTTCGACAGCGTCTAAGCTGTCAAGAGAGAGGTCTTCCGCAAAGGAAGCGGAAGTCGAAATCTAGGGAAAATGAAAGATGAGAGAGAAAAAGACAAAAGTCAGTGTGAATACCTTCGTGGGGTCTACTTTCTCAAAACCCTTGAGTACGTCGAAAATTCTACTCTGAATAGCCTCCTTGGGTAGCCCTTGAGCGGTAGAAAAGGTGGCCCTGTGGAGTCTGTAGGCAGATTGCTTGGAAACAGCAAACGTGGGCCGGGAACGAGACAGACTGCGTAGAGTTATGCGAGCGAAAGACATTTTTGATGTGAACGCGTCGGATGCAAGACGTAGTAGGTGTTATGTTGTCCGGGTTTAACCGAAATGATGAACTAAGCTACCATTCCTGGTCACAGTCACGTGAAGAGGACATCGTCATTCGGTACTTGCGCTTTTTCGTCATTCTACGAAACAATGAAGCATGGCGTCGCGTTTCGCAAGTTCTCGAGGACGTCCTCGCATCGCAACCTGATGCTTCGGTACGTCGTGGAGCTGCCGCCTTGTGTTTCGGGTTTTCATCCCGTGCACTCAGAAACCTTGTCAGCTCGTTGTTTGAGCACGAGCAGATTCGAACGACTCTCCCAAAGGCCAAGGACACCGCGAGACTCGCAGAGAAGGTAAGGAATGCATTTTTTTGCGCGTTCTGTCTGACCCCAATAAAGATTATCACGCTGGGGAAAAGGGGAACGGAAACTTCGTATCGGCGAGCCCAAGGCTTCCTTCTTAAGCCCGAATTCTTGCCAAAACTGTTTTCTACGTTCGCACAAAGATACAAGGAACGCCCGGGCGGTTACACGCGTATTGTCCAAATTGATAATCGGGCAGGCGACAATGCACCTATGGCCCTCTTGGAACTGGTCGACAACGCAAGGGACTTCAAACTCGAAATGACTGCTCGAGCTGTTGGCCGGGAGTTGCTTGTAGACAAGTTGCGATGGAACACACCCAGGGGTGTGCTCAATAAGGGTGTTACTAACGTGGAGGTTTCCGTCTCGGACGAGCTCCAGCTAAAGACGTCAGACAAGGGGCAATTACGTGCTATGACGCGAAGGAACCTCCAGAAAGTGCTGAAATATCGTGGACGCGAGGCTTTTGTTGAGATTACCCAGAAAGCGGCTGCACACATTGTGAGCGTGTTGGATGTTGGGAAGGTTGTGGTGCTCAATACCTTGCAGGATTCGCTTCTGGCTAGACCGATACTGCAAAATAGGGCGCAAGTGAGCGAGAGTTCGAGGGCGGAGCATGCCAAGGCGTCTTATAGAGCGGCGTTCCCCCGGACGACTCTGCACGCAGGGTCGGCGGTTCCTGGGGAGGTGCGACCTGCTGGGCAACTAGCCAAGGGCGCACTCACACGGACGGGCTGGATCCCACAGAGCCGGTTACGTCGTAGAAACAAGAACGCGCCGCAACCTTCGGCATATACGGTAGAGAACCTGCGCCTTGCATGACCTGTGATAATCATTACGTAATGCCTTGGTGCGGAATGTTTCACGTTGGGCTCGTCTTATTGTTGAACCCGTCGCTCGTTTTCGCACGAGAAGAGAACAAGAATATCGTTGTGAAGCTGTCTGGGCGGTAACAACAAGGAGTGACCAAAGAAGAAGGACAAGGGAAATGCATGTGACAACGTGGACTCATCGCAGACCGTTGCAGATTTGATACCAAGCAACCAGTACTGTTACATGACCAAGAACGTGGCAGGTCTTTCGCCCCCTCCTCGAATGATCGGACATCATCCGTAGACGGGGAGGATGAGAAATAAGTTTAGGTTAAGTATTACGCGCATGCGACTGATTATCCGGCGGCAGAATGACCTGCGTCCTGTCGTTGACGATAGTATAGTATGACGGCTTGCGTCTTGAAAGGGGATCAACTTGTGCGTGAGCTCACTGTAGAGGGTGAGGTGCGCGAAAGGCGTGAGGCAGGGAGACGTACAGAGTCATTCCAAACGTTGAAGCGATAGTCGCGCCAGACGCGATCGACGGTGACCCCGTTAGATAGCGGGGGTGGAGATGAGCGCTGCGGTGTGCGGGCCAAAGAACCGCCGGAGAAGAGGAGTGATATGTCGCATCGTATGTCTCTCCAGCTACGCGCACTGGGACGGGGTCAAAGAAGGACAGGGTGGTGGAAGCGAAGGACGGACCTCACGTTGACGACCTTTGTGCGCGATTTGAGGGCGTATTTGTAGACTGAGCCGGCGTCGAGGACGAGAGTGAGGCTTTCGCCGGGGTGGAGGAGGACGATCGCGCTTGTGGACCTTCCGTAGTCGCGAAGGAGTTGTATTGTTGCGCAGTCGTGAGTGTCGTTTGTGAAGTCGAGGCAGACTTCGTAGGAGGAGGTTGGGGCAGGCATTGGGGAGGCGTCGCAGACGCTGTGTGTGTGTTTTGAGTGGAGATAGGAGGAAAGGAAGCCTGCCCCTACGCGGCTGGTTTTGTTGGCCTTGCGTGGGGGAGCAGGACGAGTTTCAGACGAGCCACGTTGGCGAGTATTGCGCTCCTAACGCGGGTGGGAGTTCTCTCCCTCCTCCCCCGACTTTCCCTCCTAAACTGCGGCACCACCTAGTCTTTGCTCCCTGCCAGCGTTTGCTCTATGCTCCTGTGGATGCCCAACATCTCACGCTAAAGATAGGCCCATGGGAGCATGGCGAGGTCATCCATGTTCGGAATCCGAACAAGTAAAGGAGTATTAGACAAATGCGTCCGTAAAATGACATGGCAAGCTTCTATCTGCTGAACATAGACAAGGCTCCTAACGAGAGTCCGTGATCCAATCATTCGCTACATTACTGCCATCTTGATCAATAGCCGGCAGCACGGGACCGGTCAGCAATTCGATTATCGTCGTACTGAGCCGAGTAGGCGTCGTACTCTGGCTCCTGTGTCACACTTTCTTGCCTCGCATGTCCGCGACTGTCATTCTCGTAAGATGCTCTAGAGTCCCAGGGATCGCTGCGATCTGCCATGGGGATATCATCCCCCAGCACCCTTGTTGAATCGCCGAGTGCTTCATATTTCGCGTGATCCTGTCGTTGAGTGGTACCATATGATGACACCACGACAAAGAGATAGGTCTGGAGGTTGTGATGAGGGCATGCACATCGGAATGTAATCTCTGCGCTCACCTGGACGATGGCAAAGAAGACCCATAGGCCAGCCATCAGACCGACGTCGACCCATGCAAAAATATCACAGACAGTCGAGCCCTCGGACGAAGTGCTAGACGGAAAGAAAGTAGACTCGCAGTTTGATTGAGCGGTGGAATGGCGAGTAGCAGATATGATGACCCAGGCAGCAGCGATGGCAAACACGGAGACAGATGCACCTAAGTGGAGAGCAACATATCTGCGATACAGAATTGCTTTTTCCTGTGTCTGTGAGATGGGAGGTATATGATGACAGGGTTGACACCTACTCGTGCGACTCCCAGGAACCCCAGAATCTGGATTGCAGCTGCTACATAGCAGACAACCGCAAAAAGAAAAGGAGCAAAGGAGGGGGTTGCAGCACCGACGACTTAGCCAGTGATGATGAGACGCGGATCAAGAGGATATGAAAGAGCGTACTAGATGGAGTAGCGATTGAAAGGGTTCCAGCGACGACAGCGAGGACTAACTGTTCGGTGATTGCGGCATATATGCCGGCGTTGATGAGAGGGATTGCACAACAGCAATACTCTCTGGGCTTCATGATGGTAAGTTGGAAGGAGCGAACGACGCTCGGCGTCCGCAGTCTAGGAGGTGTGGTCAAGTATCACTTGAACAAATCGGGAAATTATTTTCCACGGCCTATACCTCAATAGGCTCATTCCGACTTTTCGCCGTCTCTCAGCTCGATCTCAAACATGGTCCGTCTTTCCATGTGGTCTTTGCTCGCCGTCTTCGCAGGTGCTGCACTCGCAGGAGCCATTCCAGAACAACAGGTCCTCGGCGACGCGACTGCCCAGCTCGGTTCAAAGTGGTCCTATAGTAATTGCGGTGGGGATGCACCTTACTAAACCCGAACAAGTTGTTGACGGCTAGGCAGGCTCAGACGAAGATCTTATCAACATAAAGTCCATTAAATTGTCCCCTGACCCACCCCAGCCGGGCCACAATCTCACTGTCACCGTCGCCGGCACTGCTAACGACGTTATCGATGTTGGTCTTTTCGCTTGGTTTGTTCGACTCAGTCTGAGTGCACCCCCAGGAAGGTGCATATGCAAAAGTTGTCGTGAAACTTGGTGTCATCAGGTTGTTAACAAAGGAGTTTGACATCTGCGAGGAGGCGTAAGTTTCTCGTTCGCACAGATACAGTCATCGTCTTGACGACGCTTGTTAGCCGTAAAGCCAACACAAGTCTTCAATGTCCGGTTCAGAAAGGTGATCATGAATTGTCGCATACGGTCGCGCTACCAAAAGAAATTCCTAGAGGTATGCTTATCGAGGCTACATGTCGTTCTCCACTCACTTTGTACCAGCCAGGTTTGCTGTCGAAGTGGAGGGCTACACAGTTGACGACGACGACTTACTTTGTTTGCATCTCGACGTTGACTTCAGTCCCTTCCCGTGGTGATTGCAGGTCGACGATATTGTTGGTCTTTTTTTTATGTTGCTTTACTTCGTCTGTACACCGCTGTGTTAAGGCTGTGACCCTAATAAGGAAGTTGCATTCATCAGAGCACTTTTCATTGCAGGTCTCCCGCGATGAAGGCGAGGAGAGGGCAATGTATGTGCCGGCGTTGACGCAACTGTGCTCTCGGGGCTAGATGGGAGTCATCTCCTTTCTTGTCTATGAGCTCGAACAAACATGGTTCGTCTTTCCTTGTGGTCTCTGCTCGCCGTGCCAGAACAGCAGGTCATTAGCGACACGACTGCTCAGCCAAGTCCAGAGTGGTCCTGTAGTACTTGCAGTGGGGATACACCTTGCCAGGCTCGAACAAGTCTCGTTGACAATTTGACAGGCACGGAAGTTGGCCTCATTTATATCAAGTCCATTGAATTGTCCCCTGACCCACCCCAGCCGGGTCACGATCTTACTGTGGTGCGCTAAAACTTAGTCGAACGAAGCAGCTAGCGGAAAGACCAACCTCGATGATTTCGCTGGCAGTGCCGGTGACGGTGCGAGGAGGCATAAATTCACACCGATACCATCTTGACGACGTCCATTAGTCGTTCCGCCAATGTCAGCCCTCGATGTCCGGTCGAAAAGGGTGTCGAGTACTACATGTCATTCTTCGTTCACACTTTACACCAGTCAGGCTTGATATCTACGTGGAGGAATTTACATATAAGACAAGCTCCTTGTTTTGTTTGAATCTGCAATGTGATTTCCGTCGAGCCTAGTCTTGTGGTGATTGCAGGTCGACGACATTGTTTGTGTTGCGCTACTTTTTTTGTACATACATGGCGCTGTGACCCTATAAGGAAGTTGCACTCACTGGCATCCATGCCGAAAAGCTCGAGAAAGAAGAGGGAGAAAGTCGCAGACTTTTCGGTAAGAACGCTTTACCCGCATCCCTCTGGAAGGCCGCCTCAACCGTCGTGAACGCCACAGAAAGCCAAGTTGAAACTTGGCAAGGGCAAGAAGCTGCCCTCCAATGTCGTAGACACTTCCTTCAAGAGCCGGAGTGCGTCATTAAGCTCGTTCTCTCCCCCCTTTTCTCAACCTTGCAAGGCATTGCCCTTCCAACGCAGAGCATCGCTGTCGAAAAGGACGACACTGTTCCCACTAACAAGCGGCGGCAGACCCTGAACGACATACTTTCGCTCCTCAAACATTACAGCGCTCCAACTCGCAGGGATGCCATTTACAGCGCCCGAGAACTATTCCAGGACCATCCCGGGTTACTAGAACGCTCTATCGCGCCTCTCCTTGGTGCTTGCGGGCGCCTCGTGGGGGATGAGGTATGTCTCCAACCATATCCAAACTTCTTTTCAACATCGATGCAACTGTCGATAGGATGCCAGCGTTCGCAAAGCGTTGTTGTCGTTTTTTGATGCGATATTACCTCGTATCGACAAAGTAATCGGCCGTGTTATCACCAATGTTCGTTTTTGACCTTGTCCCACAGAAAGACCTTGTCCCGCACGTGCCGGTACTGTTGCTCTTCACCGCCTCTGCTCAAACGCATATATTTCCCGAGATCCGGATAGATGCAGTACGTTTTTTGGACCTCTTGCTAGACGTCGTTCCAGGCAACGTGGTGTGTGGATGGAACGCGTCTGGTTCTGGTCACGGAAAACGCACTCTAGAAGGCTATCTCGGAATTCTCAGTGCAGGATCAAAGTTTGGCGGAGCTCAAGGTTTGACAGAATCAGCAATATTATCATCCGTCTGATTACGTCTCCAGGAACGGCCCAGGCGACGTCAACCACGGCTGTGGTACTCTCCCCTCAGGTAACTGCATTTATCCTACTTTGCTACTTGCTGTGGTTTAATCTTAGGCCCCTGTTAGTCGAAACTGGCGGTCTTGCAATCCCTTCTTTCCTTTTTGAGTCACGCAATCAACCCCGAGTATTGTACTCCAAGTGGATCACACAGAGAGGCCACTCCAACGATAGTGCCAATACCAACATGGTTTTTGAGACCCTGTTTCGCGAGTGCTAGGCTATACGAAGAATTTTCAAACGTGCTCCAGTCTTCATGTCTCGACAATGGCAAGCATTTAACGTGGAGAGCGGATCCAGAGTTTGAGGCCTTCCATGAAGATTTTGCATACGATCCGCAGTTCTGTGGGGAAGCAGACACCGCGTGGGATCTGAGCGATCTCTCGGATCTTTCCCCCGAAATAGATGATGTTTCGCGTCCGTTGCGCGATATTCCCTTGATAACGGTAGGAGGTTTTCTCATGAATGGCAGTTCTTGAGTATGACTCTTGCAGAGGTTGTCTCGTACGCTTTACCCGACTTTGACTGCTGCGTTTCTGGATGGCGCGCCCGTGGTCTTTTCGCCGAGTACGAATCCGACTGAAACAGAAGTCCAAATGCTCGTGGTGGCGGTCAAGATCGCACGAATTCTATACGGTGCCATCCTCCAGAGCGCTAGTCTGGTACGTGGGTCTATGCCAAATATAGCAGTTTTTTTTTTGAATTGGGAATGAGGAAACGGAATTACTCGCACCTTGCGAAGAGCTCAAGACGCTATTGGATTACCTCGCTCGGTACTTTCCGTTTACCCCTGCCCATCGAGAAGCAAAGGCAAGGGTTTGTTGGACACTAGTATCCAGGTGGACTCATCGGGAGTGCAGGTGGAACAAGCGTTTCAGGATCTCAGTGTGATCTACTGCGAGCTTACATCATTGCTCGTTCTTGTCTCAGAACGATTGGGGACAAGAAAGGCAAGTGGGGTTCGAGCGGCACGTCACAAAGCCTTGGTGGCACAAGTGAAAACCCAGTTTTCGTTCAATTTGCAGGCTGATCTCGTCAGGTCCTACGTCATACAACTTCTGGAGGCGACTGGCGGATCGGGTGCGCAGCTAC
The DNA here is from genome assembly GCA_038090255.1 of Austroboletus niveus. NCBI lineage: Eukaryota > Fungi > Basidiomycota > Agaricomycetes > Boletales > Boletaceae > Austroboletus > Austroboletus niveus. Next base: position 493,523 of record JBBPMJ010000001.1, on the reverse strand, counting down.
CAAGGCCTATCTCGGCAGTAGTATACACAGCGCTTCTCCCGACGATCTGGGCATTGTTGAACCAGAGTAGTGGACGATCAGAAGAGGGGTCCTTGTCAGTGTTGAAGGCAACTCTCGATCATGCTTCAAGGACGACTTCGTGCTCTGTAGTGAAACGGTTGGCGATCGAATTTGTCGGTCGGTTATTGCTCGTGAGCCTGATGCTGTTCGGAACGTGATCCCCATGATTGATTCCACGCTTAGCTCGAAAAAGCTGCAGGGTACACCGGCAACTTTAGTCCTCGTGGAGTAGAACGAGGGCTTCAGGAATGGATTTTGGGTCTTCCTAAGGCCCTTTGGGAGGTAGGGACGAGCAACCTTGCCACAAGCCAGGTAAGCGAAACCTTGGTGGCCCGAAGTTTTGTATACTTGATCCGATCAATCATGCAAGGCAATTCTGGGGGTGCTCTTACGCTTGATGCGACGTGGATCCAGTGTCATGCAGCACGAGGTTCGTTTCCGCCTTGTGAGAAGCATTTATTTTTTTCTGAACGCTGATGTCCCTGACTTGCAGCAGATCTCATTGTTAAGCTCGCGTCTCAGGCCGTTCTTTTTGATCGTGCATCCCACGCGGGGCGAGGTTCTTGGACCGTTTTGCAAGATTCCATCGAGCGCATCTCATGTGCGACGACTTGCATTGGACTTGAGTGCGACCCTCGTAACGGATCAAAGACGGTACGGAGCGAGGGACGACGGTTTATGCCACGCGGTGTCCGAGGCAGTCAAGGGTACGAGGGAGGAGCTATATTGGGCAGGGGTGACAGCGGCCATGCGGTCGTCCGATGTCAGGGTAGCACGGTGATACAACGATTTGGAGCACGACTGGCACTGGCGGACATGTGAAACGTTGGGTGACCGCGTTGCCTCTTTGTGGACCATGCGCGGAGCTGCTGGCACGGTGCGATATAGGCGCCGAAGCGGGAGATGGTGATTACATATTTCTACCATTTTTGCTGCGGATACGTGGCGGAAATGAAATGGAAAAGACCTTGTTAACGCTGTCAATGGGTTGCCACCTCCGCCAGGAACGGTCTCCGTCCTAGGGTATAGCCGAGCTCCGCTGCCAACGGTTATGGACACACAAAAGGCATGGAAAAAGGCATATCCGCAGATTTATTCCATCATAGGCAAAACAATGAATCTAAGGATTAAAAAAAAAGCACTTGACCAAAGCAAGGCAAGACAACGGAGACAATTACAGATACAAAACCCATCGACTACGGCATCCCATGCCACAGCACACCGCACGTGTGTGGGTACAACAGTTAAGCGGCTCACCAGGCCGTCTAAAAAAAGAGTGAACCAGCGCCGTTTCTACGGCGTCACATGAATGAATAGTGAATAATTGAAGGGGTAACAGTGATCTAGCTCCAGATCCAGCTCATTTGGATGCGGCCGACTGAAAGTGCGGCCAGCTCAGAAAAGGCAGTCGGAGTCATGTCGAGATCGGTTTCTGCACACGCAACGCATCGATCGGTGACGGTGGCCGTGACGGAATTACCTCCGTCTAATGAAGAGCACGTGAGCGAGTATACAAGTAAAGAGAATGGAACAATTACAAGAGATCGTGACAGACTTGCCACAGACGGGGTTGGTATTGGGGTTAACTCCGTCGTAGTCACTGCAACGCGATGAGAAATGAATGCGAAACAAAGCAAACATGGACGTACGGGTAAGAATCGAAAAGAAGGTGAGAGACGGCAACAATGTGTTGGTTGTCACTGTTGTCGATACCACAAGCGCCAAGACCAGCGTCGTAGTAAGTGCCTGGAAACAGAGGTGAGAAGGGGCGATGCGATGAGGGCAAGGATCGGCGTACCGTCACCGTGCTGGGTGCCGACCATATAGTACGGCTCACCGCTGGTGTTGGTGGGCGAAGATGTTGCCGCAGCAGAGGTGGTGGTGGGCGTGGGGGTAGGGGTGGGAGTAGGAGTGGAAGAGGTAGCGGCCTCGCTGCTTGAGGGAGGGACGTAGGGGGTAGAGGACGTCGTAGGAGTGGGAGACGTGGTGGGGGTGGAGGAGGAGTCGGGTACAGAGGCGAGGACGGGAGAGGACGAGGGGAGGGACGAAGAAGCGAGCGAAGGAACGGGGGCGACGTTGACGGGCGCGGTGGACGAAGTGAGGGCGGACGATGGGAGGGTAGAGGAAGGGAGGGCGGAGGAGGTGAAGTTGGAGGAAGGGGGGATGCACCGCTTGTTGAGGGAGCGCTTGCGCTTGGGGATGGGGACGGAGGAGACGTCGGGGACGTTCAGGTGGGGGGAGACGGGGCGGAGGGCGTGTCTGCCGTGGAGGTGGCGGGAGACATGGGGAGAGGCGAGTGCGAGAGTGGAGAGGACAAGGAGGGAGAGGATGTGAAGGAGTGGTGCCATCGTCGTTGGGATACACAAAGGACAGGGCGCGTCTTATATACGTCTGGTCGCACACGAAAGAAAGAAAGAAAGAGAAAAAAAAATACGAGAAAATGAGAGAAAGCGGACAAGTAAGATCTCGCCGCAACAGGCTTAAATAATATTGTGGCATTCTTTTTTTGGACAACAAGGGGATCGCTGACTAATCTTGTGGCCTTGCGGCGTACATCTTGACGAGAGCCAATCCGGCAAGGCTCTCCATGCTCTTCGCATATCCATCCACCTGCCCGAGCAAAAGCATGCTCTCCAGTCGGCTTGGCTCAGCCGGTATCTTGAACATGCGGCCAACATCCTCCTCCGGAAGTGGACTCAGTCCCTGCGCCAGACGCTGCCCGTTCTCTTCTTTCCGTTTCGCCAAGTACGTCTCCGCCCGCACCTTTTCCCGCGCGATCTGCCTCGTCAGATACGCAACGTTGCCATCCTCCGTTCGGTAGCTGTCGATCGCCTCCGACACTTGCTCCAGGCTGTCCGACAGCCCGCTCTGTCCAACGTCCAGCACCGAAAACGACCGCCCGATCGACGTGTCCGGTCCAGCCAGCTTTTGCAGAAACGCACTCGTCAGTGCGTTCGTTCGAACCCGCACCGGAATCTCCTCCAGGATCGACGAAAACATCAACCGATGCGTCATCAGGCTATGAACCGTACACAGTCCGCTCAATTCGCCAAGACTGAACACCGCACCTGGCTGAGCTGAAGTTCCCCCTCTTATGCGCGTCCATAAACGAACTCGTCAGTCTGAACGCACGGAATGATGCATTTCCCCGCCCAGTCTGTGTCACATCTGCCCACCAATCAATCAATCAATCAATATCCACCATTGCCGTCAGTAAATTAAATTCACCGTGTACAATCACGACTCCTCCGTGCCTCAGCCGCTCTTGGTGTATCGCCTGCGTATCCACCAACGTCTGATTGAAAAACGCACCCAGCTCCGTCGCCTGGTAAAACCCAACGACGTTGTCGTCCCCCTGCACTTCTTTCAGTGATCGCAACATCGCCGCCTGATATCGTGCTGACGTTTCCAATCAGAATCATTTTCGGCTCCCCATTCGACCATATCTGTATATTACCTACCGATCGACTTTGACGATTTATCCTCTTCTTCATTTGTGTGATTCGGTAATGGGAAACTGTTGGACACCTCGAGGACGCCATCCAGATCGAGCCCGAGCAAAAGGCCGTGAGCAGAAGCAGACGGCGCCTCGCGGCCGTGCTGTACGATTTTCGTAACAACCTGCGACACCGCCGTCAGCGGAGCCCGTCGACGGGGCATACACGAGTTCGTACCAAGGCATCTAGTTGGACGCAAGTCAGTGGTATCTCTGCCTCGATGTCGATGGCGGTCGACATGGACGGTGGGATCGCCTCATACGTGGGTGCGACGGGTGCTGGCGCAGATGCGGGCGTCGGCAGCGTTGCAGCCAGCGCTGCGGCCATCGAAGGGGCGGGGGTCATTTTTTTGAGCCCGTCGTGTCGGGAGGAGAGTGAGATGACTAAGCATAGTCACTCCCTCTTCGTTTGTCATGGCGCCGTGGTCTCGTTCGGCACGCATAACGCTCCTCCTCCTCATAGACGTCCTCTTCTTCTTCGTAGAGCTCATCGTCGGTCTGTGCAACTTTCTACCTCGCTTTCTGATCTTGTCTCACTTCCGCAGGTTATGCCGTCGGCTCACTCGCCCTCGTTGCCGATAGCTTCCACATGCTCAAGTCAGTCCCACTTCATCCGCCTCCAGCCCAACTCATATTCCCGCAGCGACGTGATGAGCCTGATCGTCGCTCTCTATGCTATCAGGGTTTGTACTCCTGCCATCTCTCCGCACTGCGCCTCACCCCGCCACACGCCCAGCTCTCGACACAAAACGCCAGTGATTCCCGCTACTCCTACGGCTGGCACAGGGCAGAGATCCTTGCCGCCCTCGTCAATGGTGTTTTTCTCCTGGCACTCTGCTTCTCCATCTCCATGGAGGCGTTAGAACGCTTCTTTAGCACGCCTGGTCTGCACCCTCTCTTTGTGTGCCACCCTCTCGCTCACGTTTCGCAGAGATCTCAAACCCACGACTAGTCGTCATTGTCGGATCTTTGGGCTTGGCATCCAACATTGTTGGCCTATTCCTTTTCCACGGTAAGCCGGCACGCGTTCGTTTTTATCACCGGCGTATCACCATTCGTCCCAGAACACGGCCACTCCCATGAGCACAAGGGTAGTCCTTCATCATCTCGACCTGCCAGCATACACGTCCTCCAGCGCAACGTCGACGATATTGCTGCTTCTCGAAATCGCTCCACCTCCTACTCATCCTTGTATGGCCATCCCGTCGTTACCCGTGTTTCCCTGGTGCAGACCGCCCAGGTCATCGCCTTCTCCGCGAATTCTCAGGAAAATACTGCCCTGTCAAGCGAGCAAACGCCTCTCCTCGGGGCCCCGACCGAGGACTCCCCTCAATCCTCTCGGATGCCCGCGGAACACGCCGGTCGCGCTCATGGGCAGGGTCACGGATCAATGAACATGCAGGCCCTAGTTTTACATGTCTTGGGCGATGCCCTAGGCAACGTTGGCGTCATTGCCACCGGCTTGGTCATTTGGCTCACCACATGGAAATACAAGTTTTATGTCGACCCAGTCATCAGTCTCGTAATCACTGTCATCATCTTCTCCTCTGCATTACCGCTAGGTACGCTTCTCCCCATTTAGCTATGGCGACATGTGTCCTAATTCTTGCACCGCAAGTTCGAAGCGCATCTTTCATTCTGTTGCAGGGTGTCCCGCCAACCATCTCTCTTGATGACGTGCGCGCGTCCATTTTGAGAGTCAAGGGCGTGCTTTCCGTCCATGAATTGCACGTTTGGCAGCTCTCCGAATCTAAAATTGTCGCATCGGTCCATGTAATGACGTCCCGTGACCACGACTTTATGCCTGTCGCCGTAGAGATTCGAAAAGCCCTTCACCACCATGGCATCCATTCTAGTACCATACAGCCTGAATACGAATCACGCAGCCCCGATACGATACCTGAGGAACATTTAAAGGTCCGTAGGCAACTGCTTGATCGATATATGCACGGCATTGATCTTGATTGGTCTATCAGATGTCTTCGTCCTGCCTCATTCTTTGCCCCGCAGACCAAAATTGTGACCCCTCAGAAAACGCCTGTTGTCGTGCGTCTTCATCCAACGTTGATTCTAGTCCGGCTGACCACGCTGTTTGTAGCACCAGTAGCACTTACGGTGTGACGTGATCCGCGAGCATTTCATACTTGACACATGGTTTCACCAAGCGACTCCATAGTTTAGATACATACATAGATCGCGCGTGTCACGTCATGAATACAGGAAAATTTGTAGCAAACGGCGATGAAGTACTCAAACGATCGAGAATGGCCCTGCTCGTACCTGAGCTTGATTTCCGTGTGCGCAGGTCTGCAGCCAGTCTTCTTGCCAACACGGCGCTTGCTTGGCCCAATCGTGTCGTATGTTCGTTGCACATGCTTTGAAGTGCCCATTCGAGATGAAGTGCGCCCGAGAGCGCGCCAGCAATGATTGTCGCCAAAAGCTCCGTGTTGGTATTCGTGTCACCTCCTTGTTGATCGACGGTGGTGATCAACTGCGGTAGCACGTTGTACATGAACAGGGGCAAAAGAGGGGGAACACCAGAACGCGGGACGACGAGTACGGACGTCATGATCCGTCGGCATGTCTCTGTTTCACCTAGGCTCGCGGCAATGCATAGCTCAGTCCAAAGAATCATGACGAATTTCGTAGGCGTAGTGACGGTGAGGCACCGGCCCACGTCAATTCGAGGGGCCTTGTGTTGTCGTGCCAACGCGAAAGCATCACGGATCTCCCGTCTGGGGAAATTCAAGAACGCGTCGGGCGGAGTGGTAGTAGCGACATCTTGTGTTCCTTGATTGTTTTCTGTCACGACGTCGTCGTCATCAAAAAGTGACACAGGCTAGCAGGGCACGAAATTGTCATGTCTCACCTTCCTTTTTGACAGACAGCGTTCGTGATGCGACAGATCTGATGACACCAATGGCGTGATTCAGGCTTGAAGACACAACTTGTGGACGCCTTCCAGAAAGGATTTTCAAAATATTTGGACTACAGAGACGGAGGATCACATGGGGACATGCGGGAGCCAATAGCAGACCTTGTAGAACCTCTAATTGAAAAGGAGCTGCAAATCTACATACTCAGTCGTCGTTAAAGAAGAAAAAAAAATAGGACGCCAAGTACTCACCCTCGTTGCTGGATTTCGAAAAGCATCGCATGAACTACGCCTACCAGTGTCCAGCTGAGAAGTGGGCCGAGGAAATAAGAGATGCCATTGAGGAGGACATCGTTATCGATGCGTCCCTCCTGCCGTGCGATGCAAGCCTGAGAGAAGAGCGTGGGGGACATTTGCAGCAAACTTTTGGGTTTCGTTGAACTAAAAACACCAGATTAACACCCAAAGGAGGGGGGGATACTCAAACTTACCGAAGGATGGTATCATCGATGCCTTCGCTGCTGCTATCAAATATAGCTTTAAACCACCCAGTGAACACCGTTTTTGCATCAGGAGGGAGGCCCTCTGGATGGTAGACCCGAGAGGATCGCAAAAACTCTGTACGAAGCACTTTACCACTCTTCCTCAGACAAGATGCCGAAATCTGCAAGACATGAATTCGGATATTATCGAGGGAAATGTATATATGGACTAGCCTGAAATTTGGTTAACACCATCTGGATGAATAGCACGACGTCTCCCAAATGACTGACAGCCGTTTGTGGATCACCTTTCCACCACTCGATAAGTATTCGCATTGTCACTGAAAAGCACGCACCAACAGTTTCACAGTCATATTCATAAAGTAACTCCAATGACTCGAACAGGAGATCCGTAATCTTTAGGTGAAGAGACAGAATATCGAGCGCAAAATCATGCATATAAAGCATCTTAGTGAGATGACTCAAAATTTCCAAATCTCCAGATTTTGAATGGGTTGTGAAATGCTGAGCATACCCATCATCTCCTCGCCACAAACGATAATCTCAGTCACTCACTTTATAGACAATCTGAGCAAAAAAGTGATGCGTTCCTGGTTCCAGACGGATACGACGCAACAGTGCCAGTGTGTCTTCATCGCTAAGTTCCATCGTGAGTCTTAACTCAAGGTAACTCTGAAGATTGGTATAAGATAATGCTCCAAACGGATCATGGTCAACTAACCTCAAGTGTACAGTTATGCTCAAAAGCCTCCGCCTGAAGGCGTGTCCCAGAATTGTGCACTAGAGAAGGACCCACGGTCATTATGAACACCTGTTCTATAAGCCCAACTGCGTATAGTTGCTGTATTAAATCTCTGATGAAGGAACCTGGACTATATAAAAAAGTATAAGCGAATGGCCCCGTCTCAGAGGATGAACCAACCCAGTCGAATCCTCCTCGCTTGATTCCCTGGTCTTTGCCTGTGCTTGGACATGATCGCACCACGACGACAGATCAGAGCGCTGAAGAACCGCTGATACTGCAGTATGCATCGCAGCCCGCTAGAAAATATAACATGAGGCAGTGTCGGTCCACGAAACTGAACATGACGAACCCAGTCCGCCTCCAATGTTCCGTGGCGCTCCAACTCTTTTTCCATCATCTGAAAGAGGCGAGGCAGCTGTACGTTTGAATTCAGTACAGCGATGACGCCACGCAAACGAGACGCCTCACACGACCAAGGACAAACGCCCGCCATATGAAAAACGATCCGTCATGGATGTCTGTGGGCGAGCTTTGTGCAACACAAGTCATGGACGCCAGGAGCATCTGGGTGTAAAAGACGTTCGGAGCCAAGGACGTCCATCGCAATAAACCTGTCAGTAGTGCCACAGCTTCTAAACCGCTACCAGCGCCAAAATCGCCAGCCCGAGATGAAATCTTGCAATCCTTTACAGCAGCGCAGTGATAAAACGAAAGACTTACTCACGAGAGACTGTAGCAAAAGATCGCAGGAAATGGAATCGGCCTCCAGGTTGGAACCCAGCATGTCACTCTTGCCAAGGGCGATTTGGGTATGTATCATCTGTGCCTCGCGAGCAGCCTTGGCATCATCCCCGACTAAAAGACTCAAGGAAAACGCAAACGTCTCCAGTACCTGACGAACCTCTGGAGAGAGTCGCACAGAGTGGAGCAGGTCATTGGCGTCTCCAAAACATATCATAGCCTGTGTCGTCGAAGTTTGCAAAAGACTCGGGACGCAGGGCAAAATCAGGGTGACCAGCTCTGAAGCGGATGTCACGAGTGTGTAGAACGTGGACGGTGGGAAGGAGTGGGCCTGTCGAAGAAAAGCCAGCGCGTCATTGACTATGGTTAAGATGGGCGTTTGAGGGCTCGCGGTGGGAAGAAGGGAGCTGAGTGGTGGTATCCCCGAGGCATAGTGAGCTTCCAGTGCTATACGACAAAGAGCATCCAGAGTTGACCCGTTTTGAACGTGTGATGATCGTGCCGCACGGAGGAACGTAGCGACAAAGTCTGAAGTCGACACAAGCCCACTATTCAAGGCCTGCTTGAGATAGCCTAGAAGTGTAGGATCGGTATCGTAAATGCCGCATAGAGCGATAACTGCATCTGACATATTCCAATGGGCGTTAGTCCTATGATGGGACAAGCGCGTCTATGCGTACCGCTGATTTCGGGGCCGACGCTGAGTGAAGCATGGCCCGATGTCTGCTTGTCCACCCACAGTTTGCAAAGCTCGAGCCACTTGATCGCTAATTGTTAGAATAGACGTCCGTTGAGCTTATCGCTGTAGCTCACCTGGACTGGAGAGATGCCGCTCTGATATGAATTGCGTGTCAAGTTCGCCAGGGACATGGCACAGATGTTCAATAAAGTTTGACAGTGTAATGACGCTAGGCTAGAGTCTATTGCACGGACTCGGAGTCGCCGAGGTCATTAGGTAAACAGTTTAAATCACATCCAAGTCCCAGACAAAAATGCACAACTACTAATGCTATCAACTCCGTCACACTTTAGACATGAGCCGCCGTGTCTCCTGAGGAGAAAACCGCAGTATTGTTGACAAAACTCGTACGAGGTTTGGCTTTAAAACGTTGTCATCTATAGCCCAGTTCGGCCGATCTTGGACACTTACTCTCATCTCTTTGTGTTCTAGGAATTGGAAAATAATATTCCGCAGGTACTCGTAGTTGATTTGTTCTTCATTCTTGACCGGAGGTTGCGAAGAAGTCACATCCGATATTGAGGAGATGGAAGTGCGCGACTCCGTGACTTCCGTTCGAGACGTCGAGGCCCAATACCCAGCACCCGGATTGCGTTGCCTTTCCAAAACGGCAACAGAGTTTTGGACCTTTCGAAGTTCATCCCGAAGGGTCTGTCTTTCGTTGAGCCATAGGGACTTGGATAATCAGATATCATACCTTATTTTGTGTGCGTAGCTGAATTTCTCGTGATTTGCTCTCTTCGAGTTGTTTCATGCTGTCGTCAGCACGAGCTGCAGTGTCTGAGAGACGCTGATGTAGTGTTGACTATGTCGAGAGAACCAATTGGAAAGACGCTGATCACGAACATGTGCAAACCCACCTCAGCATCCTTAAAGGCGTTAACATGAATTTGGAGCTCAAGAAATCGATCCTGCTGGGATCGGGCCTCGGTATGAAGCCTTTCAATCTCAGCTTTCAACACCCCAGTCATGTCTTCATCTTTCTCGCGCAATTGAGCGGAGGACTGAATCATGCGTATCAGTTCATTTGTCTCCTTACTCTTTTCTGTCAGTTTGCGACTCCAGTTCGCTTCGGCTTCATTACGCTCCTTCTCAGCGGTTGCTAGAGTCCTCTTGAGTCCCGAAAGCTGCGCCGCATATTTGCTTTCTATAGAGGATACCAGCTGTGAAATTTCCTCTGAAGAAGCACAAGGGGTTTGCGATCGTATTTCGTGTTCGCCCCGAAGCTCGCCAATCTCATCGTTGAGCAAAATGATCCGCTCTTGCAATTCTTTCATCTGGAACTGGAGTTCGGTATTCTGCGCCGAAAGTGACTCTGCGTGGCACTGGGAAGACTCGAGTTCGGCCTGTCGTAACTCCAATTGCTCGAAGAATGATCTATTTTCGCCGGTGAGATTAATCACCGTGTCTTCGAGGGTCCCGATGCGCAACTGTTTCGCAGAAAGCTCCGCAGAGTACGCAGTCTGTGGGACTGTGAGTAGGTGTAGTTCACGCTTTGTTCAGTACGTTACCTTAAGTGTATGCACTTCCGCCTCAAACTGCTTTTTCGCAGATTGAATGTCCCTTTCTGCACGGTCCTTTGCAGCAGCCATATCCTTGTCGAATTGAGCTCGCAAACCAGTGACCGCCTTCTCCCGTTCCGCATTGGCTATATCGACCTCCTTCTCCAATTTGGCACGCTCAGCACGATCCTTGTCCCTTTCCTCCGAGTTCCTATCCCTCGTTTCATTCAGCTCACGCAATGCATCGTCTCTATCCTTCTCTGCTTTGACCAGTTTCTGCCTCACAGTCTTGAGCAGACTGATAGCTTTCACCCTCTTCTCCTCCTCTTCTTTGGCGAGCTCATTTGCCTTGGACACTTGGGTGCGCAATTGTTCTAATTCAGCTTCCCGTTTAGCGTTGTTCTCTTGTGTTTGCGACGTCGTAGATTGCGATGCAGAAATAAGAGCTTCCGCCTCGCTCAGTTGCTTTCGCAACTTTTCGATTTGGTCCGACTGAGAAGCAGTCTCCGATCGGTGAGTATCACGAAGTTCCTCCAGTCGTTCGTCCTGCCCTGTAGATGTCATATTTTGAGGAGCCGCGGTGGAGGAAAACATAAAGCCTACGGGTAAGTTTTCCATTGAGTCGCTGCAGTTCATCTTGGCTGAGCTGAGAGAAAAATAACGACCCAAATTCACTATGGCGAAAAATGTCACCTACCTCCATCTTCATATTAACATTGGCGAGATATTCGCGTAAAGCTGCTACGTCCCTGGACCCAATTAATGGAGTCAGCTCACTAATGGCATCATCCAAGTCCCGTCGCTCATCTTGAAGTTTCTTGAACGAGGTGGAAATGTCTGTACATCTAATGTCTATGCCTGCCTGGCCCAAGTGTGCGAGATACTTGCCTGCGAATCTTTTTTCTACCAGTTTGAGGTGTTCTTGGAGCGCCTCGACATCCACGTCCTTTGATCTATCGGTCTGGGTATCCACTTCAGGGATAACAGTGTCTACCGTCGGCGCGTCGACGACTTTGGAAGGTTCGATGGATGGCCTAGTGTCAGGTTGAGAATCTATGTCTACCATTTGTGGCACCTCTTGAGCTAGAGCCACGTCCACATTGGAGTCAGTAACAGGATCCACGTCTATGCTTGTAGCATCTGCCTGGGTGTCTGTGGATGGGGTCATGCTTTGTAGTGGGACAGGATCATCGCGTTCTTGCAAAGCACGCTGGGTATCCGCCTGGTCGGAGTGGTCGACGGAGGTGTCGAGAGCAGGGTCAAGACGCGGAGAGTCTGGTAGTGGTGTCGAGGCGGGTGAGAGAGGATGCTGCGTAACGGGGACCGCCCGGGAGGGTCTCGGTGCTGGTAGTGGAGATTCAGTGAAGGAAGCACGCAAGCGCTCTTCGAGTGTTGTTTTGCGCAGGCCAGAATCCGCTGGGCTCTTCGGGGTGGAGGTAGGGCCAGGACTAGCAGACCGTGGCGTGGAGGGTGGAGCAGGACTCGCGGACCGCTGGGCCGCTATGGACTTGCGAAGGCTGGCGAGCGCATTCTCAGCGAGCAGTGAAGAAGGCTGGCGGAAATTTGGGTCTGGCGAGTTACTCCGGGCATCCCCAAGGCTCTCTACTGCTTGACGGAACTGGGAGAACATTCGACGTTTGGGTTACAAATCCGTCGCTACTACATTTCAATACAAAGCTAGTATCGACTACAGCTACGAGCCTTCCTCTACCTCCTTCCCTTTTCCGTTCGAGAGAACCGGCGTACTCGCTCGCGCAGGGTCTGACGAGGGCGTAGCGGACGAATTCGCCAGCTGCCACGACGGAATGGACGGTCTGCCGGCCAATGAGGGCAGCGGCGTCGAGGAAGAACTCGTCAGATTGCTCGGGCCACGGCTCAGCAGGATGCCTTTAAGCGACTTGAGCTCCTGTTGGAGCTCTGCGAGAGACTGTTTCTGTGTCTCCTTGTTTTTCTCGATCATCTTGGGCGTGTCAATGAGAGAGCAGGACCAAGAAAAGGGAGCGGGGTACCTTGGGCAGCATTTCACGTATGTTCTCGATCTCGTCGCGAACCTCGCGCATTTCGTCCCTCGTTTTTGCCTCCCCTTGGCGCATTTCTGCAACGACAGCCTCGACGTCTTTCGAGGCCTTGTCGACGCGTTGCTTCTGCTCGTCGACAGCAGCTCGCACGGATGCGGTGTCGGCTTGTATTTCCTTCAAGAGTGCCTCTGCGACGTCGAATTGGGCGGTGAGTGCGTCGCGGTCCTGCTCGTATGCGGTCGCGGCTGGGGGTCTCAGATGGGGGATGAGATACCTGTTGAAGAGGGAGACGAGGCCATAGGCAAACGTGCCTGATACCACGGTCGCGATCTGGGGGTGTGAGGGGGAGGCTGGGCAGGTATTTGAGAGGACGCACGAAGTAGTCGCGCCAGTCCCAGGGTGTGTTGTGTAAGACCGGGTGGGTGGTGGCCTGTCTCATCGCGTGGTCGATCTCGGAGGGGGTGAGGCCCTTTGCTTGGAGGAACTGCATACGCTGTTGTATGGGTGCATTCTGCGTCTGCAAGTGCGGGTGAGCAAGCCAAGGACGGGTACTCGGAGGAGGACTTGCGTTTGGGTCCTGCAAGAAAGCGACGGCACCGTCGAGAAGATGATGTCTGTCCTCCATAAGTATTCACACTCCGCCGGATGTACAAATTTTCTTCCTTGTCTTCATTCAGCCATGTTCCGGTTGTCTGTGCAGAGAGCAGTCGCCCACAAATTCCTCCGTCCGTCAAGACCGCTTTCGACTCTCCGTCTGCCCTCCTCCCGTTCTTCACTCCCATTTGTTCTTCCTCGCCGCCGCTATGCTGACGTCGCGACAAAGTTCTCTCGCTTAAAGCCTCACATGAACGTTGGCACCATCGGTAACAAGTCTTCCCTCTTCCCCGACGCGTCTTGACGCGTTCCCAGGACATGTTGACCATGGCAAGACCACCCTCACTGCCGCCATAACCAAGGTCCTTGCAGACAAGGGCTCCGCCAAGTTCACGGACTACTCTCAAATAGACAAGGCTCCCGAAGAGAAGGCCCGTGGCATCACCATCAATTCTGCACACGTAGAATACGAGTCCGACGATCGTCACTACGCCCACGTCGACTGTCCCGGCCACGCTGACTGTTTGTTCTTCTCATCCCTTTCTGCGCCCCAACTGACGCCTGTTCTCAGACATTAAAAACATGATCACCGGGGCTGCTCAGATGGACGGTGGTATCATTGTCGTCTCAGCTACCGACGGCCAGATGCCTCAGACCCGTGAACACCTTCTCCTCGCCCGTCAAGTTGGCATTAAAAAACTCGTCGTATTCATTAACAAAGTCGACATGGTGGAGGACGCCGAAATGCTAGACCTAGTGGACATGGAGATGCGTGACCTTCTATCGACCTACAACTTTGACGGTGAAAACACCCCAATCGTCATGGGCTCAGCCTTGGCTGCTCTCGAGGGTCGAGACGATGAAATTGGCAGAGAGAAAATTCTCGAGCTCATAAAAGCTTGCGACAGTTGGCTCGACGTACCCCCTCGTGTGTCTCGCTTATTTTACCTCCCACCTACCAAAGCTGATCATAACCCCAGGTGACCTCGAAAAACCCTTCCTTATGCCCGTCGAGGATGTGTTCTCCATTTCTGGTCGTGGTACCGTAGCAACTGGCCGTGTGAGCACAGTCCATATTCATCCTGTGGCTCGTCGTTTTACTCTATTTCCTAGGCTGAACGTGGTGTCATCACAAAGGGTGCGGAAGTCGAGATTCTTGGCCTTGGTTCATCTCTCAAGACTACCTTGACTGGAATTGGTTAGTTTCTCGATGTTATATTTCTTGCCATACTGACTCGTCCCGGTAGAGATGTTCCACAAGGAACTCGAGAGAGTAAGCATTCCTTGTTCCTTGACAAGGTCATGTAGCCCATTTTTCTATGGATAGGGTGAAGCCGGAGACAACATGGGCGCTTTGCTTCGCGGCGTTAAGCGAGATCAGATTAAGCGTGGTCAAATTATTGCCGTCCCTGGCTCAATTAAAGCTGTCAAGCAATTCCAAGCCCAGCTTTACATCCTTACCAAAGATGAAGGCATGCCGGCTTTGCTCTTGGTGTCATCCCGCTGACCCATGTTCAGGTGGACGCTACACGCCATTCATGTCCAACTATCGCCCACAACTCTTTCTTCGGACTGCTGATATTACCACATCATTGACCTTCCCGCCTGGCACTCTAGATGCCGAGGACAAAATGGTTTGTCGTGTACACGTGCGAAAGCGTCATCTAACTCAATCGTATCAGGTCATGCCCGGTGACAATGTAGAAATGATTTGTTCACTTCAGACTGATGTTGCTGCCGAAGTTGGATCTAGGTATGTTTCCAAGTTTCGATGTCATTCATGGGTCAACAACGTCGCTTGACAGATTTACGCTTCGAGAGGGAAACAAGACTAGTAAGTATTGTGACCTTGGTACGAGAATGGGACTGATGATGAAACAATTCAGTTGGCACTGGTATCATTACCAAGATCTTGGATTATGCCTAATAGGCGGATACAAGAACTTCGTACATTTTCCTGCTATCTTCATGTCGCCCTGCAGCATCTTTGCATTCCCCTCTCAGCATTTGCCTCATTAGTAGTCCATCATTATTGTTGGTAGTCCTCCTGCTTGCTTTTCAGTGAAGACCATCAGTTGTGAAAGTTTAACATGTGCTAAGCCCGGCTTTTCTCGGGTCATGTAGGTTACGCTTGCACTACCGACCAAGGCACCGTATCATGCACAGTGAGGCCAACTCAAACTAATAGCCTCTTGGACAACGAAGCTGCAAAACAAGAGCCTTAACCGGTCGGCAAACATGTTTGCCCGAGTCTCCACACACTTAAAAGATATGATTGAGCACCTGAACCACTTACGCGGCAAGAGTGCAAATCATTAGTCCTCAATTGTTCAGTGTGGAGTAGTTGGTCTAGTTGGATATGACCTCGACGGATGCGAGAGACCTCGTAGCCTATGAAGACGATGACTCGTACTTGTATTTCTCCCCACGAGCTTCCATTCTTTCCTTTGCCTCTTTCAGTGCCCAGGTTTGTATGCTTGGAACAGGTCACTTTTCGTGCACGACGGAGGAAGGCGGTACATACCTAGTATCAGGTTTGTAATATAGCAACACTGCAGTCAAGGCCATCGTCCCAAACATCCCAATGTACCAAAAGGTTTCCCAGTCCTCCTTTGGCCGTTTCTGGCCTGGCGGTAGCGGCTGGAGTGCAGACATGTTTCAGACATACAATACAGCGCGCGGTGGGACACTACCTTTTCGCCAAACAGCCAGCCGGTGGGTTCGTTGTAATGGGGTGCACCATGTGATGCATAACGGCGAACGAGCGCACGTCGCGGCGCTGAAGAGAGCACCCGTAGAGGTGTCGACATTTAGCGGTGTTGTTACGGGTCACGGTGGAATGGGAAGGTGCAAGTAAACAGGTGTAAATACGATACGTGGGTACCACTACAAAGTTAGCTACTGCTAGGTGGCTCTATAAGTCTAGATAAAATGGAGTAGTCGCATTCTTCCTGGCGTGCCCCGTCTTCTACGCCGTCGGGAAAGTCTGGCGACATCTCGTCCATGTTGAATCTGCGCACTAACATCAGTCCAATCTGTTCTCGGGCAAACATAAAACACCTTGCCCTATGGATCTGTAGAACGACACGGCTGCGTGGTTCGCTATGGCTACAGTCAGCGGTAACACGCGTCAGACGAGCAATCAGGACAACCTTTCAAGACAGTGAGCACGACTTTTCTCATGTCCCATTCCGCGCCCACATCCGTGAGCATCTGCATTATCAACCTGCCGAGACCGAACCGTCTAGAGCCCTTTGATACCTGAAGTTCGTAACTCGGACGCGACGTCAAACGGACCGGCGTGTAGACAGACGTGTTCAGGACCTACCAGTAGACCACGTTCTGACGTTCCTCCCTCTCGAAACGAAACATGGCATAGGCGATGACGTCTGAGCTTGGATCGCTCGGTGGGTCCGAGAGCTCGCGCACGAGGATAAAACGACTCAGTGGATTAAACATTTCCTTTTTCTTTTCCTGAGGGTTCCAACCAAACGAAGAGGAAAGATATCTGACGGGGTTAGGATGTGCGGGCAAGCCCTGTGGGGAACGACTTACAGTGCATACATGTTCTCCTCGAAGATGCGCCAGATCTGGACACGTTCATGATCGAATAACTCGGACGATGTCTTGATAGAAAAAGAACAACTGAAACGGCTTTGACGCGTCGTGAAAACGTGCGAGTGGAGCCCTACTTTTTGTGACACACGACGTGCGTTGGCGCGATAGAGACCGCAAGGTCGGACGCTGTAGCCTATCAATCGGTCGACTGGATAACAAAAATGGGATGAAAGGGAGAAACCTTGTTGGCTCTACGAGTGACCGCGCTGGTGGTGGGCATAGTTCGAGTTGTTTGGACAAACTCGGAGTTAGTCCAATTCCGCTTCGGGTACTAACTTTACTAACTTACGACCGCCATGAAGCTCGATGCGACTGATCTGAGGTATGTCACATCGGACGAATTCAGAGTGTTGACTGCGGTAGGGAATATCCTGTTTCACCGTCTCTCGCATGCTGCACTACTTTCAAGGTCGAGATCGGCTCCAAGAACCACGAGGTCGTGCCGACACCCCTCATCGTCCAAATTTCCGGTCTGCGTAATGGAGGCGTCAATAAAATCGTGGGCTCGCTCGCTAAACGTAACTTAGTCGCCAAGGTTCAGAACTCTAAATGTTGGCAGGGCCTTTTCCTATCTCCGGCCCCCACTGACTTGATCCAGACGATGGATATAGGTTGACTTATGGAGGATACGACTATTTGGCGATGCGCGCTCTCTCGAAGCGGGATTCTATGTATTCGGTTGGAAATCAGATCGGGGTTGGTAAAGAAGCTGGTAAGTGTTGGATCCGAGTCTCAGAGGGCACGATCGCCTCACGTGTTGTCCGACAGACGTGTACATCGTAGCCGACGGAGAGGGTAACGAGATGGTGTTGAAAATTCACCGGTGGGTGCTTACTTGGGATATGAGCCGTGTGGCATGACCAGGCAGGACTCGTTCAGTTTAGGTCGCATATCGTTTCGCGCCATCAAGGAAAAGCGGGACTACCTGGGTAAGCGTAAGTCTGCGTCATGGATGTACATGTCCCGCCTCGCCGCACAAAAAGAATGGGCATTCATGAAGGTTAGTCAGTCGCGGTGCCGCCCCAATATGTTCGTCAACCAAAAATAGATTCTTTACGAGCACCAATTTCCCGTTCCACGTCCCATCGATCAAGCGCGGCATTGCATTCTCATGGAGGCTATTGATGCACATCCTCTGTGAGTCACGGTTCAGTTCGCACTGCTACTGGTTGATACCTACCAATGCTTGGACCAGGCGGCAGATTTCCGACATCCCATCACCTGGGAAATTATACTCGTTGTTGATGGACATCATCGTGCGTTTCGCACGGGCTGGGCTCATCCACGGCGATTACAACGAGTTTAACATCCTCATTCGCCGGGAGAGCGGAGAACCAGTGGTTATCGATTTCCCACAGATGGTGAGCACATCGCATGAAAACGCGGAATGGTGCGTGTGTGTGCCTTGGCGATGCGTAGCAGTATGACTAAACGATGCTGTGTCCTAGGTACTTCAACCGAGATGTAGAATGTATCCGCAGGTTCTTCAAGCGACGGTTCAAATACGAGAGCGCTCTGTATCCTCGGTTCAGCGCAATTAAACCAAGTGACGGTAGAGAAGGCGGGGGATTCCGATTGGATGTCGTGGTTGCTGCCAGCGGATTTACGAAAAAGGATCAGAAATTTCTGGAGGAGGTAGGCTTCTGAGCGTGTGTTCGCTTCGTTGTGCACCGCTGATTACGTCTGCAGTACATGGAAACTGTGACGGCCGAAGAATACAGAGAGAATGATGAGGACACGGATGCCGAAGAAGAAGATGTTGATGAGGAGGTGGTGGAAGATGATGGGGTGGTGAGTGAGGAAGAAGACGGAGATGAGGACAAGGAGGCGGAGGGGGTGCCGAGGGAAAGAGACGAAGACGGAGAGGAAAACGAAATGCATGCACGGGCGGCCCAGAGTGACCATGGTGACGAACGTCAAAATCAGCAATTTGAAAACAAGCGGACACCAAAGGACATACAGGAGGCGGTGTTGTCAAGAGATGCTGTAGACCCAGACCGGCGAAGAAACCACCTGCCGTCCAGACCATCTACACCGCTTTCTCAGTTATCCCGTTCGCCGCCGCGTTCACGTTCACCTTCCCCTAATACGCTCGCAAAAATGACGGCAGCACTTGCGTTGCGAACAGCGGACGTTCGAGAAAGAATTGCGACAGATCTCGCAAAACGGCAGCGGCAACAAAAGAAATACCACACGAAGCGTGGAGGACATCGAGCTGGGCGGCCGCAGGGCAGCAAAGCGAAGCAGGATCAACGGGTGAAGGTGGATTTGGGTGGGATTTGGGATTGAGAATCGTTACGACAAAGAACGCATTTGGGGTGACAGTGAGGATGAACGCGCGCGGATGGACGAGAGCCCCAGAATGGAATTATGTGCTACGGTGACAATATACTGCTATTATCCTACTTACAAATATTATGCAACCCTTGCGGCTGGAAAAGTGCAATCACGAACGATGATGGGTGGACGTATGATTGGTATGGACGCCCATGCCCATACCCGAGACATCAACCGAGTGCCTCCGTACGTCTGCCTCGAGGGCCATTGCAGAAGGTGCGGAGGGGTGTGAAAGAGACGATTTGGAGGGGTTGTGGGTGCCGAGAAGTTTTCGGAGATTGGTGTTCTATTATCCGTTGGCCGATCAGATAGGCGACGACGAGAAGGGGGTTACCGACCGAACGTTCAAGTTCCAAGAGCTTCAACTTCAAATGGGTCGCGTCATGCTGCAAACCAGCGACCATGCTCTAGGAGGAGGACAGTGAATATGAGAAAGCGCAGAGGGAGAGAAGTTACCTTTGCGGTCTTTGAATTGAGACCCCGATAAGGATCGAGGCGTTCAAAGGGAATCGGATAGAGGCCAATGCCAAGCAATTGGTTGTGGAGTCTATCGATGTGTGCCTCGAGGGAGGCGATGTATATTGTGCGTCTGTGGGGCGCACCCATGGTGGATCTAGAGGGGGGGGTTGGTGATGAAGGAGGCTGCGTAAAAAATAATCAACGGACAGTTCCGGAGGGGAAAAGAGCTGTTTCTCGAGAACATGATTCCAGATCTTCCGGCGCTTTGAACCGTCTTTCTTTGCGTAGAGACGGGCGTAAGGGTGGGCTATGGTGATCCTGCTAGCCGCGGGACGGGATTCGCGTGCGGGGTGAGTGATGGAGGAGGGGGCGAAGGAGATGCCGTCGTCCGGGAAGTCGGTGATGAATTGGGAGGGGCAAAGGATGCTGTTCTTCTGGTCGTGGTAGGAGTGGGGCGGGGGCGGGGGAGTGTAGTAGGAGGGGTAAGGGGACGGATCTGGGTGGGAGAAGATGGAGGTATCGAAGTCGAGGGAGTACACCTGGGCCATCGCTTGTCGTTGAGCATGACGCGGCGTGTCACAGGGCTGTTATATACTCTGGAGTTTGTCCAGAAATGGCAACGATAACTTGGCAAGAAAGATGCCGCGTCGGTGGAGTGGCAGTGTCGACCGATCGTCATCAACGGACGCTTCCGGGCCGGGAAGGGCGTCGGGATCGCCCGAGGAGAAAACCCTGCAGGTCGGCACCCGGTATGGAAGGTGATCGCGCCAGGATCGGAATCCAACTCGACCCCGCGACGTCTGCGGGACATCTCCGGAACGGGAAAGAGTGATTCCCCGTTCGTCGAGCAGGAGGGCATCCGGATTCTCGCTGCTCCTCGGATGCCGTGCAGCCTCGAGCGTAAGTGACTCCCGACGAGAAAGACCTCCGTTGGCACACGGCTCGTCCCCAGCACAGTCTAACGCCACCCCATGCCTTAAATCCTCCCCCTCCCTCCCCCTCCTCCTCCTCCCCCATGTTGCCCTCTTTCCCCAACAACTCCGATCTCGTCGATGCATCCTTCGCCGATCCCTACCGGCAAGACGACCCTCCCCCGACGATCCAACCCCCCCTCAACTATTCCTACCTCGATAACAATTATCTCCCCCAACCTCAACCCCAGACACTCCACTCCCCCGTCCCCACTTCCGTCCCAGACATGTCCCTCTCTTTCACCCCAATCTCTCGTCAGCTCGTCTACCCCGCCCCACGGCGCACGGATCCGACCCCGCCACTCCCATACGGCACCGATGCCGCCCTCTCCAACATGCTCGATTACTATACCGTCACATCTCAGCAGCTCATTCCCACCCCCTCAGAGCTGCTTGTCAACCAGTCTTGCCAACGCGACATGCCGGACTCCCGCTCTTACATTCAACCTTCGCCTCCCCTTCTCCACCCAAATGGACAGCACCCCCGTTCGTTGGACGACGCCACAGAGGTAACGCCGTCCAACGGTGCGGTCAACAAAACCGAGAGTCAACGCAAGGCGAGACAACGCGCGATTGCAGAAGAAATCGGATTCACACCCACCGATCCGTATGTTTCCCGTCCTTTGTTTTCTTTCGCGATGATCTCGTTTTGGTACCAGGGACACCATTTCGTCGCACGAGAAAAAGCGTCACTATCTCGAGTGCTTGGAACAATACGTCCTTTACCTTCACGAGCAACTTCGCCTCGTGCAGACCGCGCCACTGCCGCTCGAACGGGTCTCGACGTACCGCGGGCTGTCCTCGCGCAGCATACGCACTCTCCTCGTGCATATGCAAAATACCAACAAGACTCTGCACGAAGGCACTCTTGTCGAGGAGCAAGTGGTACGCCAGAGGATTACTGGCACTGTTATCTTCTGACCGCATGCCTAGTTTCTTGATTTATCTTCCCAAGTGATGGCTGCACACAGTGCTGGCATTCCCCTCAGGCGTCACTCGGTCGATGTTGCCGCCATGTCGAGGAACGCGATGCACAATCCCAGTTTGACCGCCTTTGACCCGGCATTGTCGCTCCCACCCGAGGACATGACAACGTCCGCGAGCCCGTCTTCAGCAGACGGAGGCTCGGTCAGCCCAGACCCGTCGGCGGACGTAACAACACAAGGTTTCCGCTTTCCGGGCAGCAACGATGTCATGTGAAACCGTCGGAAGACATGATTTGTAGAGAATATTTTTGTCGCTTGCTTCAATATTACACAGATGCGGGGGAGGCATCGATTGGGACACGCCATAAACTGTTGCCATATCTGGGAATAGTAGGATCGTCGCTGCTGGTTCGGGTTAACGACATGCCAGTACTCAATTGAATATTTTGGCGAGGATCGCACCACATGTTGCGCCGGTCGTTGGGCATTCGAACCTTGAAGCTTCGATCACATGGCCGAACGTAATTGAGCGAATCGCCTCCCATGCACGCAAGAGGACAACATGAGTGATCCCATGTCAGGTATAAATGGCGAAGGCGAAGCACAGAAGCAGATCGGAGATGGAAGGAACCAGGACATGTTCTGATCATGTATCGTAAATGGGCAAATCGTCGCTTTGCAAAGTGCGTGCGGACCAGTCGTCAAGCGCACCTTTGCACCGTTGGTGACAGGCGTCACCCGGCGGCCCAAAGCTACAATACCCCTGCCCGAGAGCACAGCCTTGACCTGCGTTGGTACGAGAGCAATAAATCGCAGGAAGCCAGGCAATTTTGGGACGCCATTCTTTTACTAATCTGGTGCATCAGCTTTGAGACAGGCGTCGTCGACATCAATGGCGGCCGGCGACCGGAGAACGCCACGGCGCTGCAGGGGTGGCTGGACCGTCATGACCGGGAATTGGTGGACGAGGCAATATGACCTCGTCGGGTGCGGGCGAGATGGGGAAGACATGAATTGCAGACGTTAATCTCTGCTCGGACGCGGTTCTCCTCGGAGGGCCCATCTGCGCTCTGAGATCGGCCGCGGTGATAACTGAAATGCAACAACCGGTCACCACATCTTCCATGACAGCATGTTGCACCCCCTAGACGCCGTTTTCTTGTCGCGACGAAATAGAGATCCACCGACCTTAATACACCTCGAGATTGGCAGGCATTATCGAAGCCTCTCCAGATTCATACGCAGATTCATCGTGCCTTTTGTAGATCTTGCCCCTCTTCGGTTTCGATCGTTCCAACCACACTACGCTGACCCTCCTCCGATCATACCGCCTTTTGACGGTAGCCGTCCTGCTATTCACAAACATGCACAAAAATCAATAGCCTGGCATTTAGTACATGTAAAGAGAGGCAACGCATAGGTTTTTTTATTCTCCTAGTTGGCTTCCCTTAGCAGGCTGATATGGATCAGCAAGGAAACAGACCTCACCTTTTTCACTGGTTAGCATCGTCCACCGGCGTGAATTTATGTTTGCCTAACAGTTTCACTTCCGTCATGCCCTTTCCGCTCCCTGTCACGCCAACTGAATTTCATGCCACGCATCAGTTTCAAACATGTATCGAACCAACCCAACCGCACATACCCTTGCCTAGTGGGTTGTCTGGCGTCTTGAAGATGCTCGTCCCGGCAACACCAGCGATATGCACGCCCTTTTTCTCCGACTTTTTAGCAAACTTTTGCCACGTAGCTTGCTTGGCGAGCTGCTCCTTGGCTTTCGCCGCCCTCGCCTCCACTTTCTTTTCGTTCTTTTTCTTCTTCCGTTCCCTTTCCTCCTCTTCTACCTTCGTGAACTTCCGCTTCGTCGACATCGTCGCCGGCCCCGTCTTTTCTTGATAGTTGGGAGGAAGCGCCTTGATTTCCGACCCCTTCACCAGCTCCGTCGTGTTGTAGCTCCGAAATACGATGCTGTAAACCGGATTGTCCGCTGAACCTCCAACGCTAGTAATTCGAGCAGGGTAGAAGCTACCATCTCCTGAATACTTGGCCAGACAATCGTTGCCAGCAGCCCATGAGAACGCGGGGGTCGACGAAGCGGATTTTCGTGATGGGCCTGCACGAGAAGACGAAGCTGTCTCTGCTTGTGCAATCGCTTCTTGTGCGAGGGAGATGAGTTCCTTGAGCTCGGATTGCAGAGACGACAGCTCTGTGTTATCTGGGTCCGCTTGCAGCGCAAACTCGACTTGAGAGAGTTGTACTTGATATGTTTCCAGATCAGCCTTGTCCATTGTGTGCGTATATGAGTAAGCCAAAGTCGTCAAAACGCCTCGCTTTTAGGGTTCCGTAAAAGGCAAACAACCATTCCTAAGTACATCACATGGCGTTATCTACTGCTGGAGGTCTTGGTAGGGTGGAAGTTCGTCTCCATCTCTCTCTGCAACGTTTCTCGCTCCACCTGCAAGCACACGCTCCCTTTCCTCCCTCTCCAGACGTCTCTTCTCTTCTTCAGCAGACTCTGGGCCAGGGCCATCATTGACTGCTTGATTGCCAGCGGCCGCCACACGTTCTCTTTCCTCACGTTCGAGACGTTTCTTCTCCTCTTCTGCGCTTTCAGTCTTGGGAGGAGGTGTGCCGTACAAGTCATCTGAAGGCGACTCGGCAGGTCCTCCGGCGTTTGCTGCTGCCACCACCGCAGGCGCAAGTACCGGAAGAGTACCACCCTGGTTAGAGTTGACTGCCACTGGTTCCGCCAACGAGTGGTCCTCTTTGGTTGAGGCAGGTTCAGGAATTGGTGGGGTCACGGAAAGACCCGGGTGCTCTTCTTGTCCAGCCGGGGCCGCCAGCTCCGATGCGTGGCTCTCGCCAAAGGACCGGGTATCTGATCGCGTAAGATCACTTCCGGTCCGCAAGTTAAGAGTGACGTCTCCTGTCTTGTAATCATCCAATACATGCTGAAGAGATGCACGAGCAGCAGCCGTCTCCTCTCCCCCGGTGTACGGATTCGTGGTGGTAGGAGGCACCGCGGGCAACGCCCCAATTATGGGTGTTGCAGCTTGTGAGAGGAGAGCTAATTTTTCTCCGTACTAAATAAAACCCATTAGTCGTGCTACATTACATTTTGTTGCGGTCGCTCACCTCCCGAAGGGCCTCCCACTTTCTCTCCTCGCTTTCTCGGACGGCTTTCCGCTTGACCAATTCGATTTCTTTCTCGAGTTGCTCGTCGTTTTTCTCTGCACGCGCAAGCTGCTCCTTGAGCTCTGCAATGCGGCGTTCGGCACCCTTCTCTTGACTGTGCTCGAGGCGCGCGATCTGATTGCGCAATCCGGCACGAATGTTGCGCTTCGGTGTAAGGGCGCTTTCCGCAGCACGTAGTGCCTTGAAGGGAGTCCTAGCACTGTCTAGTTTAAGGGCCAATGAGGTGGACAAGGAACCGTGCACAAAATTCAAGAATGCAAGTCGATCCGTCACTGCGGTAAGGGAACAGGATTAGGGGTATAGACCTGCGATATGGTAGATCTGCTCACCATCTTTCAGATCGGAATCTTCACCCTGGCCCCATGTATACAGTTCCTTGCTCTGGGATTTACCGTCTCTGGCGAGAGCATCAAAGTCGAGAGCAACGCCCTTTTCAAGGGTTATGATACGCTGTACGGGAGAAGTTGGAGTGTATTGCTGTCCGAAATTGCGAATCTGATGCTGGAGTGACTGCAAGGCAAGGGAACGATGTCCGTCCTGCGATGAGCTATGATTTACCGAAGTAGCGCCCTGATTGGCGGCGCCAGGGATATGACCTGCGAGAGGGGTCTGATTGATGGCACTTTGTGCTTTGTCGGCGATGGAGGAGAAGAAGTTTGAGACTGACATCGTGGGTGTAAATGTCGTTGAGAAGAGTTAGAAAGCGAGATGCAAGTTGTCAAGGGCTTTTTATCATCGTGGAGCGGTCGAGTGGCTGTGCACCAGTGACGCAGTAACCCGCTGCCGCAGTCAAACACATGCCTCACCGGAAACCTGGAAGAAGAAAAGGAAAAATATAACATTATGCCAAAAGAGTCACCAAGCAGCTGCCCAAGGACAATCGACGGTTCGCATACTCGCCCACTACTTTTCGTATAAATGAATAAATCAGCCAGAGTGAAAGGCCTCGTTTATGCACCACTCAGACAATGATCTTCTTCGCCGCCTTGCCCTTCTTCTCCGAGTCTTTGTGAGACAGAAACTCCACCTCGGTCGCAAGCGGTCCAGCCAACTTCTGCGATTCGGGATACCCAAGGACGTTTGTTTTAAAGTGTCGACCGACGGTCTCGATTCGCTCCCGCAGCTTGTCATCATCTCCAGCGGGAGCAAGGCGTGTCCAGATCGACAAGCGATAGAACTGCGGCCGAGTTGAGACGATGACGCCGGTGATGAGAGACTGCGGGTTGAGCTCCGGTGATTCGCCACTGGTGAGGTAGGGGTCAAATGTTTCGCCGATCGCAGCAAGCATCTAGCGTACGGGTTTCGGCATTCAGTGGACGCGACGAGAGAATGACAAGAGAGCATATACCGTGTAAAGCCACATTTTATCGACATTACTCCGGTTTTTCTCTTTGGGCAGCTGTATACTCCACTTGCCGCCGTTCTTGTTTGCCTCGTCTTCCCAAGCTGGGATGATACCATCCTGTGACCAGTATGAACATGGTTGGTCAGACGTCAGGTGTTATTATACATGCCTTGAAGAGATAGTAGTTGGCTTTTTGAGGAAGTTGCGAGGGAGGGACGATGTGGTTGTAGAGCCTTTGGAAGATGAGATCGAAAAGTGGCCAAGACTGACGGCAGTGCGTACCCCCAGAATTCTTCTACGCTGTCGAAGCTGATCACGCGTTTTATGTCCTCCATCCAACCCTGTGCTGCTGCCGCACTGGGGGTCTGGATGACTGGTGTCTGAGGGAAAGAGGTGACGGGTGTTTGGGGGAGGTTGCGGCCCTTGGTCGCGGGTGAGTCGAACCAGAGCGTCCAGGGCGAGTAGAGGGGGTGCTGATGCGGAAAAAGATTAGTACTGAAAGCGAGAGGGTAAAGCGACGTACCTTGACGTTGAAGTTGGTGGGATCGCTGAAGACGGTGCGGATGCCCTCTGCCTGTGCGTGCATATCTACTTCTTGGATTTCGCCGGGCTCCATGTCGGTTTTTTCAGAGGGTGCTGTGAGCGGGTTTTCTGTGAGGGCGGCTGAGAGGGCTGCTTTGTTGGCTTGCTGGGAGGGAGCGGGAAGGGAGGAGGTCATGGTCGACGTTCTTGTAAACCTGTATGTACCCGGCTTTTGCCGTCCGCGCCTCCTCCTCCTTGACACCCGTCATCATGGACCCGTTCACCGCAAAAATCGTCGCAGCTGCCACTGGCTCTACCATGACCGCCCTCACAAGTAACGCAGTTCCATATCTTGCCCCGCACTCACACTCACGCTTGCACAGTGACCCCCTTTGACGTCGTCAAGACCCGTCTTCAGACCCAACCAAAAGAGCCTCTGTCTCCGCGACCAGCGTCTGCCAGGTGCTGTCAGCCGGCAAATGCGCCCTGCATTCGAAACATGTCCTCTCTCGTGCACTCGTTTCCCGCCGAGGAGGTCGTGTGTGTCTATGACCGTGGTGTCCTCCGGAAGGAGCGCGTCTCTGGCTTCTTGGATGCGGTGCGGCACGTTCTGAGAGCCGAGGGCGTGAAGGGACTGTGGAAGGGTGCCGGCACATCCTTGTGAGTCCTGGCCTCTCCCCGACAAGCTCCCTGCTCACATTCATCTGCAGACTCATCGGCGTCCCATCTTCTACCATGTACATGCTCACATACGACCATCTCCTCCGGAATGTCATGCCCCAAGTGATACCTTCGCCGTCTTTGGTTCCCCTCTTTGCCGGAATCACCGCTCGGACCTGCATCACCTCCCTCCTCTCGCCGCTTGAGCTCGTTCGCATCAATCTTCAATCCACACCCAAGTCTCCCGACCAGCCACATACCCTCCCCTCTGTCCTCCGCTCAATACGGACGATCGTCCGTCAGCAAGGTGTTGTCTTTCTGTGGCGCGGCCTTGGACCTACCCTTTGGCGCGATGTTCCCTTTAGCGGCATTTATTGGGCAGGCTACGAAGCTTGGAAACGTCATTTCGAGTCTCGCGGCAAGACAGGCGCATATGTCGCATTCGCAAGCGGGGCCATCAGTGGGACGACCGCGTCCCTCCTAACATCACCATTTGATGTCTTGAAGACGAGACGGCAAGCATTACTGATGTCTGGGACACTTCCTACAGAAACAGCTACGATACCTCTATGTTTACGAATATTGCGGACGGAGGGTGCAGGCGCCTTGTTTGCCGGGATTTTGCCACGGACGGCCAAGATTGCGCCTGCGTGTGGCATCATGATTGCATGTTTCGAGGTATGTTCCTCTTGGACTTTAGAACAACTCTCATGCTAATCACAACTAGGGGGTGGGCAATTTCCTAGCGGCCAAAGATTGATTAGCGAATTAATTTACCACCATCTTCAGCACCACTTCATCTTATGCATACGTTATAGTAACGTGATAGACGATAATCTATAGACATCATAAGTACAAAAGGTTCGTGGTATCCGTACGGTCCCTATCATCATATTGCTATGAAATCGCTATTATCATGATCAACCAAGCCTATTCATCTGTTTCTTCGCGCTCGAGAGCTTAGTCCCGACATGGTCCACTTCATCATTTAGATTATCCAACATTTCATTCTGCGTGACAAGCTCCGCATTGATTGCTTCACCGAGGTGCCGTTGTCGCTGAAGAATGGAAGTTAATTGCGAAAGCTGAGTATCTTGCTGCTCTAGTTGTGTCTTTTGCAGCTGGAGCATGCCCTGGTTATCCAACGGGCGAGTTTCATCGGTTTCTTGAGGCGTCTTCGATGCCACGCCAAAAACACGAGTGACTGGTTTACCGCCGCCAAGAAGTGCAGCACGATCAGAGTCTGGAGCCACTGCAACGTTTGTGAATCCCGGATGGGGTGGGGTCGTAGATGTACCCGCACGAGAGACCTGACGAGCGACCGTGGCCATCTTGCCCAGTTTCTCGCAGTCGTCCTGCAAGCGTGCCACCATGTCCGTCCTCCTCTGCAGCTCACCCTCTGCCATACCCGACATGCCGAGCTCCTGCAACCCTTCTGTCAACGTGCGCACGCGTGAAAGAATCTCTGCGAGCCTTTTCTTCGCCTGGACGCTGGCGGTGTGCGAAGCACTGACGTCGCCACGATCAGAGAGTGTGTCCCGCCGGTTGATGTCCGCACGCACGTCGCGAATGCGGGACTGTAGTTCGAGATGCTCGTCGAGCCACGATGCAGACGAGAACTTGACATTGCGGCCACGCTCGAGCGCTGCGTCTTGTTTGCCTACAGGAACACCGAGAAAGTCGCGAAAGGCGTAGCTGTCTCTCCACTTGTCCTCCTTGGCGCTAAGAATGGCGCGCAGATAGGTCTCGAGGCCTGCTCTGCGCTGTTCGACAAATGCGGCTTCGTCCC
Source organism: Austroboletus niveus (assembly GCA_038090255.1). NCBI lineage: Eukaryota > Fungi > Basidiomycota > Agaricomycetes > Boletales > Boletaceae > Austroboletus > Austroboletus niveus. The sequence continues at coordinate 464,431 of JBBPMJ010000001.1, read as the reverse complement.
TGAAAGGGCTGAGAACAGAAAACGCATTTTTGGGTGGGAGTGCGGCGGGTGGTGGTGAACCGGCAGATCTCGTGAGCTCTGTGTGAAGCTCGACGAATTCGGAGTAACGATGCCACATTTGCCATGAGCGGACGTGAGCTTGTATTTCTACGCGGTAGACGACATGAGGTTTGGGAGTGAGTCGTCGTTCATGGCTGCGAATGTAGATGGCTTGAATGGCGGTCATACTGTGTCAAGCGCAAGGTTGTACACACGACTGCAGCCTAGCATGTGTTTACATATACATGTTGTAATCTACATACGACGCGTCGCTTGCTTGGTGTTGGCCACCTAAAACAAGCGAGACAAGGAACCCAAGGATTACGAGGAAGGAACTTCGAGCGATGACACTTTGTCGGTGGACGAGGCTGGCTCCTCGAGTTCTGCGGCCCCAACTTTGCCAATAACGTATCGCAACACGTCACTGAGAGTGATAATCCCAAACAAACGCCCCTTCTTACCACCCTTCTTCTCCTCTTCCTATAAGCGGTCAGTGGCTCGGACTCTGCAAAGGTAGAGTAGGGACCCACTTCGCCTTCCACCACCACCAACCTGTGTACACGACGCTTTTTGATGAGCTGAAGTAATGTGCCAAGCGAATCGCCGGCAGTGCAGATGACGACTCCAGGGAAATCTGGAGACCGTTGGGTAAGACCTTCCGATATCGTCAAGTCAAGTGCTTGGTATGCTCCAAGACGAACAAGCGTCTTGATCAAAGGTTAGACAAGCTCTCGAGGACGACCCTGTTACTTACGATGACATCGACAGTCTCGTACAAGTTGACAACCACGCCGTCTTCGTCGATAATTGGGACGGCAGATATAGCACGTTCCGAAAACATGTGGACGACGTCAAAAACAGGGGTATTGAGCGTTGCGGTAGCTATTGGCCAATAAGGATTGTGTGCGTCTTCGGGAGGAATATTTTTAGAGACGTATGTCCCGATCTTGAGTCTGCGGAGGGAGAGATGAAGCTGCTGTATTTCTCTGGTACACTGGGGAAGAGAAATGAGGAACGACGAAAGAAATGTAGAGAACGGAGTACATTGATGGAGATGAATTTGAGGAGACGATATTGGGTCAAGACAGATACGATGACTTCCTGTCCGGTTTCGGTATCATAATCGAGAAGAGGGAGGCGGCGGGCGTGAGTTTGAATGAGGAGTTTGGCGGCGTCGTAGAGAGTGCTGTTGGGATCTTCCCTGAACATCGGAGGGGTGGCAACGCCGAGGCTTTTCTCTATATCTGGGGACGGTCAAGAGAGGATCAGATGGCATCAGAGAGGCCGACCTCGCAACAACTCTAATCGGAATGTCTCCACGTCTGCTGCTGCTGCTTCGTAATTAAGATTGTCGTAGTAGTACTGGATGAGGTGTATGATGTCTAGGACAGTGAGCATGCCGGCGAATTTAGACTTTTCGCTGTTCCATAGGGGGGCAGACACGACGCCTAGGGAAGGGGATCGGAGTATGCAGAGGAAGGCGAGGAGGGGCGCACCATTGAGAAGGAGACACTGCAAGGCCTTCTTCACGTTGAGCTTTGTATCGAGGACGATGAGCCTGAAGCTGACGGGGAAGGCGTCGTAACAGGTGCGTCCTTTGAGGAAGTTGCGGATGGCGCAAAGGGCGGCATCGTGGGATTCCTGGGACTGGAGCGGGGTGATATGGGAGGCGGCGCGGGCTCGGCGGGTGGACGACTTTCTCTTTGGCGTTCTCGGTGACTGGGCGGGGGCGAGCGTCGCGTTCATCGTCGGGGACGACGTCGAGCAGACACATGTGAACTGCGACACCACCCCACTCCAGGGGGGTCTCGTTGCCATATTTGGACACATGACCATTCCGTTCGTGACTGGCTCGAGGCGCTGCGTCGCACACACCGCATTGAGCGCTACGTTCTCCTCCTCGTCCTGCCGTCCCGCCGTACTCCGCCCTCCCGCCCATGACCAGCGCGGCTCACACCCCGAACAACGTCCTCCCCCGCCCCACCCACCTCACAATCACGCTGGGCGTCCTCCCTGACCACCCAGAACAATCCCCGTCCCCCGATGCCCTCCTCTTCATCCTCCCCCTCCTTATCGTCCTCTCCACCTTCCTTTTCGTCCTCCTTCTCTTCCTCGTATGCATCATCTTCATCCGTCGCCGCCGCGGCATCGCTCTCAGAGACAACGACGGCCCGATCGACATGAGTCGCGAGGAGCTGTACGAGAGTGACGGTGGCTTTGAAAGCGTCGAATCTCGCTGGCTCGAGAGCGCCTCTGACTTCGTCCGTAGGTCTTATCTAAGAGCCAAAGGTACGTCCCTCCTTTCCCTCCTTGCCTGATCATCCTCCGACCCTACTCGACCTCCAGATTATCAATTACAGTACCCTCCTAACTCAGAACCAACTGATATCACTCTGTCCCAATTTCTATCCATACAAGAAAAAGGCGTCTCCGCTTGGTGTTTCGAGCCCGATTACGAAACCATAAATTCGCTCCTTGTTCATGCTCGCACCGAAGTCACCTTCCTCCCCGATCCCGCGTCAGCTTCCTGTGTACAATCAAACCTGCCTCTTCCAAAGCTGAACGAGGTTTACTATTGGGAAGTCAAAATGTTTGATCTCCCAGAGACCACTACTGTTGCAGTCGGTCTCGCGACGAAACCTTATCCGCCATTTCGTTTGCCCGGAACGAGTCGTCACTCCGTCGCCTACCTTTCCAATGGCGACAAGTGCTACAACTACCCTTTTACTGCAATGACGTTTGGTCCTACTCTCAAAGAGGGCGATGTGCTCGGTGTCGGCTATCGTCCCCGCACCGGCACCGTCTTCTTTACGCGCAATGGCCGAAAGCTAGAAGATGCCTTTATTGGTCTCAGTCGTTACAACCTCTTTCCAACCGTCGGTGCCGATGGTCCTTGCAGCGTACACGTTAACCTCGGTCAGGCTGGCTTTGTCTTCATCGAAGCCAACGTCAAGAAGTGGGGTCTGGCTCCTAGTGTCGGCACACTTGCTCCCCCTCCCGCTTACGGCAGCGAGCGGGGCAGCATTCTTCTAGATGTCGGCGGTGGCATCCGACCAGGCGTTACACCGTTTGCACAAGGTACACCAGGTGCTTCATCTCCGCCTCCCATATCCCGTCGTTCACACCGTCACCGACGGCCGAAGCACCCAACTACGCCTTCTGCGTCATCACCCCTCAGGGAAGCTCCCTTATCTTCTCACCTTCAGGAACCCCCGAGTCCGCCACCAATCACTCCAATCAGCGAGGAGTCGGACGAAAACGGTGCTGGACCATCTAACGATTTTAGATACTTGTCACCCACCGATCTTCCATTCCATACATCTCCTAATCGCGACCTCCCATTGTCACCCACGCCAGAAGGACAAGACGATCGAGAAGATGAAGACCTCTCGGCATCGTCTTCGTCGCGTTCCCAGTCACCCACGAACGAATATGCCGCAGGTGCGAGCAGCCTCTTTAGTATTCCTCGGCTACAGAGGGATTCATTCATTCATTTCCTGGCCGCCTCACGACACACAGATTCCGATTCTACCATCCAGGTACATCCGCCACCTGACTCGCCCTCCACTCCGAATCCGCCCACGCCTAACCAGCGTGACATTCATTTGCAGGCACTATCTTCAACTCCACACGAAACAGTAGACACCTTGGAATCCACCCACGCGGCGCTCTCGAGACGAGATCCACCAGCATATTCCCCACTAGATGCGTACGCTTATGCCGACGGCGTCCATATCGACCTCCCTGCGGACGTTATTGCTGCCGCTTTGGAGGGCGGTTCCTTGCCCGCCAGTGCGATTGGTCAAGGGTCAAGTTCACGTTCAGAGAGACGCCGAGTGAGAAGGGAAAGACGATGACACATACTATTTCGCTTGGGGTGTTTACGGAGGGTCAGTACTACCCTTTCTGGGCTTTGCTTTTTTTGTTCACGTTCAGTGCTGTAGGTGGAGCCTTGTAGACCTTCCTCCGGATGTTATTCGTATTCGTTCCCCGTTTATCGTTCCTTCGTAAAATATGCTCTTGGCCTTCTTTGAACATTTAATTCGGAATACGTAACTGTCAAATCTGCTCGCACAAGCATTATCTGGTGTATCCTGTAAATCTATATCGACTGACAACCAGTGCGTCGTGCTATCGAACACGGGTTCTACTGCTTTTGATCTCACATCGCTATGAAACACGTTAGCTCAAGGCTCGAGTCGCTTGGGGTCTCTGGGGAATAACGACGCTCGCCTGATGTTGTTAAGTTTCAAGAACAACATCAGCACGCGCTCGAGACCTATACCACCTCCTCCATGGGGCGGACATCCAATTCGGAAGCCATCCAGGTACCCCTTCATGCTCTCGGGGTCAATACCTTTGGTACGCATTTGCTGAGAGAGGAATTCTGCATCGTGGATGCGCTGTGCGCCAGATAAAATCTCTTCGCCTCGCATGAAGAAGTCATACGAGTTGGACAGGGTCTGACGCGGTGTCAACAGAGAAGGGCGAGTGCATCAACCGAGTTGCTTACGGGATCCTCCGGGTCGGGCATGGTATAAAATGGACGAAGAGCCAAAGGGAACTTGTCGATGATAAAGTAATCTGTGTCGTACTTGGCTTTCACAATACGACCAAGCCTCTTCTCGTTCTCCGTGCTGCGACACAATTACTCGAATCCCAAGGAATACGCCATCGATGACTTACTTGATATCGTCCAACTTTTCGCGTTCAACACCGTCTTCTACAAGGAGATCGACAGCTTCTTTGAATGTGAGGACCAAAGTTCCCTCTGGGCCATCTCGCCATTTGAATTCTTCCGCCTCAAACTGCCTCCCTACTGTGGCGATCTCTTTGGCATAATGTTCCTTGAGACCGCGGAATATCACTTTGAACATGCCATCTAGTAGTTCACGGACTTCGTGATAATGCTCTTCGATCGCCATCTCGAGATCCAAACCAATGAACTCGGTGAGGTGACGATGAGTGTTGGAGTCCTCAGCGCGGAAGACGGGACCAATCTCGTACACTCGTTCAAAATCCGCTGCGATGGCCATCTGCTTGGCTAATTGAGGAGATTGTGCAAGGAAAGCACTGCCTGAAAAGGACGTCAGCTGATGGGTACGGACGACTGCTGAAAACAGACCTTTGAAATAGTCGACCTTGAAGACGGATGCGCCGGATTCCGTCGCAGCCCCCTGAAGCTTCGGACTGTGTATCTCAACGAATCCATTACTGTTCAGGTACGAGCGGAACAAATCGCCAATGGCGTGTTGTAGTTTGAAAATGGCTTGGTTGGTCACCGTCTGTATGCATGTCAAACCGGAGGAAAATGATGCGACTAATGCAACACTTGCTCGGAGGTCAAAGACACGATTGTTCAATCGAGTTTCGAGCAGAACTCTGTTGAACTGTCCTTCGACTTCAGGAGCAGTTTCCGAGCGGCAGGCATCCTCGAGGGAAAAAGGCAATCTGCTATCTACTCCTGACAAGAGCCACAGCTACTCAAGTCAGTTTAGTTACCTTTGAAATATCAAATATAACTGACCTCGTTGATGTGAATCTCAATGTCACTTACTGTCGCACTCTTGATGAGCTCGGGACTCTTCTTCACTGTGCCCTCGACAAGGATTATGCTCTCCACAGCCAGTAACCCAACCCACTTTACCATCTGCTTGCTGACGAGGCCCGGGGTGACTTGCATTAGAGCCTGAACAGAGTCCGTGCGCTGACGTAGATTAAGGAAGACCATTTTGTTCCCTTGAAGGCGGGATGTCTGGATGCGAGCTCGAATGAACACTTGTTCGTCGTGATTCTGAGAGCTCAAAGTGGATATATCGGTGCGTTTGCGGCCCGATCGCGATTGCGACTGGTGCAGTGGGAGCTTCCCATATTTATTGGCCGCACAGTCCTGTAGACAGGATTTCAGAGCAAGATCAGCCGACTGGAAGTGGAAGCACCTCTTCTTCCGCTACTCGAGCTTGTTCCAACTCTCTGGCCTTGGCGGCCTTCTCGGCCTTCTTTTTTGCTTTCTCGGCCTCCTTGGCAGCCTTTTTCAGAGCACTTTTTGTCGGGCCATCTCCTTCGGGTCTTGCGAGGACATGAGATGGACCGATCAGACTGATATCGACTTTGCTTACCGTTCTGGGTTGCCATCGACGGCAGCTCTGGTGGCTGTCAGTCTGTGAAAATGGGGTGAAGAGAGACATACGCTTGATTGCTTGTAGGAGTGTTCTCGACGGGTTCAGACATGACCGTCACGTTGATGGTTGGTCGGATCTTATCTAGGAGGTCAGTTTACAGCAACCCTATATTGAGGTTAAGGTTTGTGTACACTGCGGCTTTTGAGCGGTCACCTGAATTTCGCCGCACTCGTCCGGCAAAGTCGCTGTGCGAGACGACGTTGAGCCTTGAGAATAGCATCGGGTGATCCCGGAGAGTATCCCATCAAAAAGGCTAGTGACAGCGCAGTAACATCCTCACGCTCCTCCAAATCCAATGCTCCCCGTCAACACCGTCCGCCGTCTTCCCGCCGTCCTCCGTGCCGCAGCCCCATTGTCAACCTGGTCTGCCGTGCCGGCTGGCCCGCCCGACCCTATCCTTGGTAAGTACACCTTTGCGTCATCGACTACCTATTCATTCTCTCCCAGGAATCACCGAAGCTTTCAAAGCCGACACCGACCCACGCAAGATCAACTTGGGTGTCGGTGCCTACAGGGATGAAAGCGGCAAACCTTATGTCCTGAACGCAGTCAAAAATGTACTTTTTTCCTCTCCCATGCTTGAAGCCAGTTGATCCGGAAATTCTCCGACAGGCGGAAGAAAAGATGGTTCTTGCAAAACTAGACAAGGAGTATCTTCCCATCACCGGTCTCGCTGGCTTCACTCAAAATGCAGCCAAGCTCGCCTACGGTGTCGATAGCACACCACTCAGCCAAAATGCGGTCCGTCTCAGCCGTCAGTTCCCTCGGCTCATATTAACGCGCAGCAGATCGCAGTGACCCAGTCTATCTCTGGAACTGGTGCTCTTCGGATTGGCGGTGCCTTCATGGCTAGGTTTTATCCTGGCGCTAAAATTATTTACCTCCCCGCGCCTACCTGGGGAAATCACATTCCCTTGTTCAAGGACTCTGGTTTGGAGGTCCGCTCATATAGATACTTTGACAAGCAGACAGTCGGGCTTGATTTCGATGGTCTCAAGGAGGATTTGAAGGTTTGTGCAGGCTTTTCACGTGTTACCTTTCTTTATATCATGCGATTTTCAGAACGCTCCGGAAGGCTCCATCGTGCTTTTGCATGCATGTGCACACAATCCAACCGGTGTCGACCCCACGCAGGCACAATGGAAAGAGCTCTCTGACATCGTTTCCGAAAAGAAGCTCTTCCCCTTCTTTGACATGGCATACCAGGGCTTTGCCTCTGGTTCGACGGCCCGGGACGCGTTCGCTGTTCGTCACTTTGTCTCCCAAGGTCATAACGTAGCGCTCTGCCAGTCATTTGCCAAGAACATGGGGCTCTATGGTGAGCGCGTCGGCGCATTCTCACTCACAACCGGGAGTGAGGAAGAGAAGAAACGCGTTGAAAGTCAGCTCAAGATTATCGTGCGGCCCATGTACTCGAACCCACCTCTGCACGGTGCTCATATCGCCAACACCATCTTGTCGGACCCTCAGCTTTACCAAGAATGGGAAAGCGAAGTCAAGGGCATGGCAGACCGAATCATCAACATGAGAGAGAGACTTTATGAGCTCCTCACCAACGGCTTCCAGACTCCAGGAAAGTGGGGTCATATCAAGAGCCAAATTGGCATGTTCAGGTGCGTAGTTCCGAACCTCTTATCGGACGATGCTCACGTCGCACATGATATAGTTTCACTGGGCTGCAGACTCCGCAGTGCAAAGCTCTTGCTGAAAAGGCTCACATATATATGACCATGGATGGCCGCATTTCGATGGCTGGACTGAATAGCAGCAACATTGAATACTTTGCACAGGGCGTGGATGCGGCAGTTAGAGGGAATTTGTAGCCTGCTAATACCATAGAGAAGCTAATATCTTTGGATGCTTCGATACTAATCTTGATGGGATTCTAAAACGTTCTCGGTTCGAATCGACTCGGTGAGGTTTGTGGATTCGAGTCTCTTCTTTTCTCACCTCAAGAGTGCCGTCGAGCGTGTCCGTCTCGTTGAATTGCAATCCATGCCGTGCACATCACCGTTGCGTGCAAAAGCAATTCTCGACTGACTACCTCTTCCGTATGTTTTTTTTTGGATGCCTTGGCATCGACTACTTAGTCCTCCCCAGTGTTGGTCGCGTCCCGCCTCGACTAGGTTCATGGACCATCGAGCATCTCCACCGAACCACTCAATCGAGGAATCAGTGCGCAGGCCCTCCTCCCGTTCTGCAACTCACTTCGCCAGGAAGCCTCCTCAGTTGCGAATCATCGTCCCACCGACAGAATATTGCCCCTTCAGTACTGATCTTACCCTTCCAATCACGCCGCTCTCCCTTCCGACTCCCGTCTCTTCGTCGTGCTTCACATTCAGTGATATGCGTGAACCCGTCAGCCGGGGCCTGTCTGTCTCGCAGACGCCAGCTCCACTCCTATCTTCGCGTTTGCATGATACCGCTGTCACGGACTTTGCCTCTCCTACTTCTAGCCAATTCCTGCTGATGCCCCCTACCCCTCATTTGGAAAATGTGGGTAGCGAGGCAGCGATTTGTGTATCGCCTCTCGCCACGCCTGCCGCCGCGAATGAGCTGATGCATAGTGGATCTGCTGGGCCCAAGTCTCGGTCTGGGGATCTTCGTCCCTGGGAGGTCTCTTCATCTACTTGGCTCAGCGACCTTGGAGGTCACACGGAGACGGATCGCATATTTCGGTATAACTTGCTTGAAATCACTTCGCTTGATACGAACAGTAGTCCCTCGTCCACCCCAGCTCTAAGCCCGAGCGTGGTGTTCCATTCTTCACACGTATCCTCTGTGCTGGCGTCCAACCTGGCTGGACCATCGCTTCCCCCCATGTCTCCCCACCACTCTTCACCTGAGCGTCTAGCTCTGAAGCCCACGGGTACCGATACCTTTCCGTCGACATTGGACGCCCTGCAGGCATGGCGCGAGAGCGTGTCGCCTGGAACTATTGGATTCGAAGAACCAGAACCTCGCTTGCCATTCTCCGAGGACGTCCTCGATTCCCGGCCAGAAGAGCTCGAGCCAGAGACAGCAATTTATCCATCCTTGCCTTCTCACCAACTACACCCTCGTGGCGTTTCTCCTTGCGTTTACCATATCCCAAAGTCTCGAACTTCGTTCTTGGAGCGTGCAAAAATATTTGGCGGTCGCGTCAAGCAGTTTGTCAAGTGGCAGGGCGCCAACAACCATCGCGCAAGCATGGACAGGGCTGTTAGTTTCAGACAAGACAGCGAAAATGGCAGCGTGATCTTGATCACCGCCCCTCCGCCACTGTATGACGTTCTTCCGGCGACCCGCAGCTCTGTGGGGCAGGAGTACTTGAGGTCACGGACAACCTCTGAATATTCCTCCGCAGTTCCGGCTAGCACAGCTGAGCAGGTGCCCGTTGGAGTGGCCGATTTAGGTTCTACGCAAGGAAATAGCAACAGAAATACACTCCGTCGTCTATCTCTTGCGGCGCTCTCGACCCTAAAGAGACATTAGCATCTTCCGTTCGTATTTCACTTGCAGTTTCTGTCCACAAAAGAGGTTTATTCTATGTCTTGGACATGCGTCGGCGGTCGTTCAGACAGCTCGTCGCTCTTTCCATCTACAAACGTTTTGAACGATCCAGCCACTCCATTATCACGTATGTTACATATTTTGTGTACCCTCCACGACTGTCCGCTCGTTTTGTAACAGGGCATCTAGCCACTGATTGTGTCTGTACTATAGTCCACCCCGGATACATATCGCAATGTTACAGTAAATATCGGCCGTCAGCACTCTTCCACATTGGCAACCCCTGCGATTTTTGATACATGAGTATTGGCAAGTTCTCTTCCTGCGAACTGAATCGTAGTCACGATCCCGACGTCCGTCTTTTGTAATGCTTCTAACTTGAGGTTCCGAAAGACACGACATGCCATCGCGCTCGTGAGTGCCAGTGCGAGAATCGAAGGCAATAGTTGAAAAACGGGGGGCACATTGGGCGATATAGCTATAATTGAACGCGAAACGTTGACGCCGTTTGTGATCCTGTGCAAATTAATATCGTCATGGCATCCGAATCATGATCGAAGAAGAGCAATTTAGCGTACGCGTAATATTGCTGTCCGCCTTGCAAGATCGCCTGAGAAAGGCGCGGAAGAGCCTGTCTGTAGCAAAAAGCCTTCCAATTCGTTTGTTTTGTACGATGGGTCCTAAGAATTTTAATACTGATGCCAAAGTATACGAATGCATCGAATAGGACGGGCACGAAGAATGCTACAGACACGTAGCCCTTTATATTTGCGTTCATGCAATGTTTGGTATTGGCAATCTGATAGGCGCCGTGGAGAGGTTCAACGAGCACTACCGTGCATGAACCCACTGCGGCAAGCCAAAAAACGGTGAAAGCATGATAGACGAGTCGCTCCTGGAAAAAAACGGCGTGGACACGCTTGAGAAAGAGATACGAGTATGATCCGGTTGCGAAAATCCAGAAAATCCAGGTGACCAATTGCACGAGGCCACAATTTTGGATGGGGCCAACTGAAAGAAGTGGCGTTCGATTTCCGGTAACGATCCGCATATATGAAGCACTTACTTCTCCCAAGTGCCGACAAGACTACCACAGCAAGCGCGCACGTCCTGATTGAAATGAAAAAGATAGAGATTGTGAACTTGAAAGTAACTTACCTGGATAAAAAGTAAGCGAACAACACGGGAGAAGGTTTGCTGGTCCGAATTAGTTTCCAGTCATCAGGTATGCTGGAAAGGATGTCCCATAGTAGAGCCTATGGCAAAGGGATCAGTCGTTGATTCAACGAGACATTGACTGCGTACTCCAAAGGCAATTAAATATGCATTTCTTGTTATCTCATACTCGCTTGCAACGCTGGGTTGGAGGTAGTTTAGGTATACATCAGGATTAAGAATGGGAAGAGAGTCGTTGATGTTCATCTGGAAAGACGTGCGGTGCGCAGCATGTGGGGACCCAACGGTTGATAGTGCAGTGGGGAGTACCTGATGACACTGCTCCTGGAAAGGATACCATGTTTAAGCGACATAAATCACAGCACTAGAGGAGCACAGGATTCTACAAGTTCTACATCGCCTAATTAGGAAATGACGGGAGATCGGTCCGATACTATCCTTCAACTTTCTCCGTAGGTCGCACACCGAGGGTTTAAGACCATTTTCGTGGAGGCTATATATCGAGATCGTCATCAGGATCGTCATCGTCGATGTCATCAGCAGAATCTGGCTCGTAGATAATAGCACCTCCCATGGAAGGTGCCGAAGGTATCGGTTTACCTGGAATGCAGCATTCATGTACATGTACATGTACAAGATAAAGAACTGACCTTCGTGAGCATAAGGTAAAGGGACTTGCGCTCTCGATTTCTCCTGAGACGGTGTAAGTTTTAAATTGAAGGATACAGGCTGTATCGTATCAAGTGGCTTCTGAAATCTTTATCAGTCGTAGTCGACTACAGAGTGAGTGACAGACCTGGTCGATAGATTTGTTTTTCAACCAAATGTCCTTCAAGCTATCAAGCTTCTGGATGTGCTCGGGACCGATATTACTCCAGCCTTCGACTGTTCGCTCGATCCCTCGTTTGCGGCCCTCTGCGGCTACTCCTCTCACCACCAGCTCGACAACAAACTCTGACAGATCTCCCCCACCTCCCGAACACGTACCACTGCCCCGAGGCCCATATACGAGAGCCTCGCTTTCATGAACACGTTCGGAAACCGGAATAAAGACGGACCAAAACTTTTCAGCTGGCCCAGCAGGTGGTGGATGTGTGAGGTACGATGAGGCGAGGTGAGTAAGCAAAGACGGTGGGTGGGCAATTATATGAGTCAGAGTGGGGGAAAGACGGGTCTGGATCAATATCGGGAGCAAAGAACAGGGGAGAAGATGCAGGATTAACACAGACGGTTCTTAGGGACACGCGGTAAGAAGGATGCAAACTGAAGCAACGGAAATAACACAAACGTGAACGAGATATGACCAGATCAAGAAGGGACTTGATGAATTTGTAGGTCTGAGCGTTTGATGAAAGATCTGCGGCAAGGGTGTCGACAGAGTCTATGATCACATGAAGTGATTCCGAGGAAACTGTATGCTATGAGCATCGCTCGCGTTCCGCCTTGCGCACTCACTGACCTGAATGAACGGATGCCATAATTTCATCGCGCGCGTCGTGCTTTTCATTGTACCCTGGAACTCGCTCGGTGTAATCAAACACCGTTAAGGATTCATTCGAAGTGTTGGGCCAGTCTGCGATCAGTGACGCCGGGGGATACAGAAAACAGAACAACAGAGTCTGTGCTGGACGTTTCGCAGGCTGGATAAGGCTACGGAGCACTGGCAAAGATGTCTGCGCAACAGAGGACTGAACAAGTATCAAAGGCTGATGCGGATATGTCCCACTTGGGTCGGCGATGAGGGATGAGAAAAGTGACATGATGCACCAATAATGACTATTAGTTGAGTAAACACTTGGCCTACAGACTACAGTAGGTGACTAGAGTCTAGACTCCTTGTTTTGCCTCTTCTCCCATCCGTCTCTATCAAGACGCATTTCGTCCACCCTCCAGCCTAGCAAGCCAAGCTTATCGACTTGTTTCTCTACCAAGAATCCAAGTTCGCGCAAGGTGTCATACTGATACCCAAGGAGGGGCGAAACCGTGGCTTCGAGCGAATTGACATCTTGTCCTGTTGTGAAAACATGGCGAACTGCGAAGGCCAGCAAATCCTGTTGCACGTTGGACTTGCGGAAGCGCTCCTCCACATAAAAATGCCGAATAGTTGCAACAGAAGACGTGCCACTGGAGTAAAAATTCTTGGTCTTGTCTGAAATAACATTTTTGCCCTGTTCATTCTTCTTTACGATGCTTTGCTCCGACTGCGAGTCCCTAGAGGCGTCGATAGCGATGAGACCAACAAATCTGCCGTTGTATTCGAGAATAAAAAGGCCCGAAGAAGGCGACCGAGCGTAGTATTTGTCTAGGTTCGCAAAGTCGGGCCTGCGCATAAGGTCGGAAGCAGCATCTTCAAAGTAGGGCCGATTGATCCTAAAAGATAACAGACTGCATAAATGCATGCACGTTGGCTGGAGGGTAAGCGCGTACCAATCGATCGCGAACAATATGGGGACCCCGCAACAGCCGAAGGCGGGCAACGGCAACAACCATCCCAATAAGCGATACTCGGATTTGGGCCACCAGTTCAGCAGTTGAATCATGACACACGATAGACCGACCCATATACCGAGGGTCAATGGGTGGAATGTAACTGATACATCGCAGTCAGTCTGCAGGCTTATTAACTTCGAGGTAAGCTTGAAATTTTACCTCGCCGGTTAGCTACAGCAAGACCTTCCATGGCGGCCAGCCCTAGCGTGAACTTGACAGATTTTTCATCGCTGGGGGTGAATTTGCGGATGGCTGCCTCGGGTTCGGACATCGTTCACCTGGATGAAGACTGTACAGGAACATATTCACACAGCGTCCCAGCGTTCAGGTGCTCACTTTCACACAGACGCCAAATCCAATCTTGTACTAGGTACGTATCGGTTGCTTGCTCAGGGCGCATTGTCTCAGCCATCAAAAATTTAGCGCGACAACCTAATGCATTGTCTTCATGAAGGTTCGTATCGACAGCGCGTGATGGGGGACATCAAGGTATGCACACGATAAGAAGCTAGGGAAACAGAGCAAAAAAGAGAGCCAAAAAGAAAAGAAAAAAAAAGGACAGAAATTTGATCTATTTACTTCTTCTTGGCAGCCTTCTCTGCGGACTTGGTAACTGTGGGAAAGTGAGCAAGCCTGTAGGTATGGTGCATCCAAATCCTCACCTTTGCCACCTGACTTATCGGTCTTGTCGACGGACTTGATGACACCGACGGCAACAGTCTGTCTCATGTCACGAACGGCGAACCGACCCAGAGGTGGGTACTCGTTGTACGACTCGACACACATAGGCTTGGATGGAACGAGTTTGACAATGCAAGCATCTCCCGACTTGACAAACTTGGGTGACGCTTCAAGAGACTTGCCACTCCGACGATCGATCTTCTCAATCAACTCAGCGAACTTGCAAGCAATGTGGGCAGTGTGGCAATCAAGGACAGGAGCGTAACCAGCACCAATCTGACCGGGATGGTTGAGAACAATGACCTGAGCATTGAAGGAAGCAGCCTCCTTCGCAGGATCGTTCTTGGAGTCAGAAGCAACATTCCCACGACGGATATCCTTGACAGAGACGTTCCTGCAAACAAGTCAGTGAACTATCGACATTCTTGTGACATAACGACATACTTGACGTTGAAACCAACGTTGTCACCAGGAAGACCCTGCTCAAGTTGCTCGTGATGCATTTCGACGGACTTGACTTCAGTGGTCACGTTTGTAGGTGCGAAGGTAACAACCATGCCAGCCTTGATAACACCGGTTTCAACACGACCGACAGGTACTGTTCCAATACCACCGATCTTGTAGACATCCTGGAGGGGGAGACGAAGAGGCTTGTCGGAAGGACGAGTAGGGGGCTCGATGGCATCAATGGCATCAAGGAGGGTCTTTCCTTTGACGACACCACCCTTGGTCTCCTTGGTCCAGCCCTTGTACCAGGGCATGCTATCCATGCTTTAAGAATGCTGCAGGCCAATGTGTTCATATAATACTTACTTGGCGGACTCCTCCAACATGTTGTCACCATGCCAGCCGGAGATGGGCACGAAAGCAACAGCCTTGGGGTTATAGCCAACCTTCTTGATGAAGGTCGAGGTTTCCTTGATGATTTCATTGAAGCGGTCCTCGCTCCACTATCGACAGCACATCAGATCACACCCACTCGACGACGAGCTACAACTCACCTTGGTTGTGTCCATCTTGTTAACAGCAACGATGAGCTGACGCACACCGAGCGTGAAGGCCAGAAGAGCGTGTTCACGGGTCTGACCATCCTTGGAGATACCTGCCTCAAACTCACCGGTACCACCGGCAATGATGAGGATGGCACAGTCGGCCTGGGAGGTACCTGTGATCATGTTTTTGATGAAGTCACGGTGCCCTGGTGCGTCAATGACCTGTAATAAGCGTAAGAAAACGTCTCCTAGGCCTCGAAGAACAGACATACCGTGACCATGAACTTGGGCGTCTCAAATTTCCAGAGGGCGATATCAATCGTGATTCCACGCTCACGCTCAGCCTTGAGCTTGTCGAGCACCCATGCTAGGGGATTCATCAGACTCATCGTGTCGATCGCAATTGATCCAGGCCTTACCATACTTGAAGGAACCCTTTCCGAGTTCGGCGGCTTCCTTCTCGAACTTTTCGATGGTACGCTTGTCGATACCACCACACTTGTAGATCAAGTGGCCGGTGGTGGTCGATTTTCCGGAATCGACATGACCAATGACTGTGATCAGTTGATCAGTGGACGATGCCGACGAGGGGGGTGTATTACTCACCGACGACGTTAACGTGGATCTTTTCCTTTCCCATTTTGATAAGATTCTAAGGACGGAGAGTGAGCATGCGATCCCCATCGTGAAGATCAGCGACATCATGGATCAACGACGATGGCATAGATAAGAAGCTCTCGATGGAGGGGAATGTAGATGAAGAAAGGAGGAATGGCGAATTGCATGACACTTACTTATGCGTACAAAAACAAAAGAAAAAAAAGCGAAGAAGGGAGAGGAGGTGATGGTAGGAAGGAAAGAAAGAGATGGCAGATGTTTGCTGATAGTTATAGTCCGCTCCGAAAAATTTTATCGATTCAAAATCGATGTGATTCGATGCCGCTGATAAACTGATCAGTGCCGTGATTCAGCCCCGCACGGCACGGGATGCCGAATTAAAACTCCGTAGCCGTCGACAATGTCCTGGATCATGGATGATACAGTCTTACAATTGTTCTGTCTTCAAATTGTCACAGGGTATCAATACACGTCCATTCCTATGCTCCAATGCTGCTCGACATAGTAGATAGTATTACAGGCATGCGGGAATGACACGCCAAATCTACAGCTACATACCATAACAGGCTTCGGAGACCTTCGCCTCGTTCCTCTCGATCAGCTGACACGTGTAGGGAATGCACTCAATTGTGGGATCATTTGTGGTGGATTCCCATATGGTTTTCTCATTCCCCACCCATCCTGACCAGTCAGAAAACGGCACCGAAGAATGCCTTCGAATGTCGGTCTTGCATCGACGTCCACCTGCAAACATGCCTTCACGAGTGCTGCAGCGTCTCCGAGGGCTCCTCCCCCATCTTTCTCTTCCCCTTCGTATGCCTTGTCATCACCGCAGCGTTCGTCTAGAGCCATTGTCGCATTCGCGAATGGAGACTTCAAACCATCCTGCGCTTCATCTGCGGTTAAAAATGGACATTCCCCAACTAGGAGAACATATGCCACGACTCCATACGCCCAGATATCTTGCTCCTTTCCGTAATACCGCTCGCCTCGCAGGATTTCTGGAGCAGCATAGTCCAGCCTAATGAAAAGGTTATTAAGGACGGAGAGGTGGCTTAAAAAGATGCAAGACTTACGTCCCACTGAATGTGTCCCAACCAGTTTTCTTGATCAGCCCTGAGCTGCCGAAATCTATCAGGATGCATAAGCCATCTGGGCCGAGAACTACGTTCTCGTCCTTGATGTCACGGTGGACTGTAGATCCGTTAAAGATACATCTCACAAGACTCAACGCAAAACCTACCAATTCCGTGGTCGTGCAAGAAACAGAGGGCATCAGCAAGTTGACCGAGATAGCTGCGAACGGAGGCGGGAGGGAGACCATCTGGGTACGCTTCTACTAAATCAAAGAGATCTATTGGTGGGCGGGGTTGGTTTGGGAGACGTTCAGGAGATGTGGACGGTAAGACGAGATAGTAGTAATGGTTATCCTCAAAAAAGTCTAGTAGAGGACAGATATTCGGATGACCCTTGACTACTTTGCCCGCTTCCCATAAAAAGTTTGATTCGGGGCTAGGTGTGAGCGACTTTGGGTGACAATGTCGCCTTGGATCCCATGAGCGAGGAGAAGGGAGTGTGTATGAGGTGGCGGATATAAGTGACATGACATATATTTCTATTGGTATTGTTCCGTATTCGTGGTGACGTTTCCAACAGTCGGCAAGGATGCGCGATTTGATAATCTGCTTGATGATCAAGGGGGGCTACCTCATAATGAGGCCTGACATTCATGGCACGAAAGAATTAGTTTCTTACCCCAAGAGTGCCATCTGATTTATATTCTCGAGCTTTTTTGACCAAACCATATGCACCTCGGCCGATTTCTCCCTCGATGAAAAAATCAGAAATCGTTTTTCCATCTGGAAGCATCTGTCTGTCGTATGATGGTGATGGAGGTCTGGTACTAACAACAGAGGAGAGTAGGTTTGCAGAACTTCCAGATCGACGGAGAATTTGTGGCATGGCAGGAGGTGGTGAGGGTGGTTCAATGGGGGCAATTGAGACCTGACCAGCGATTAGAGAGACGCGTTGCTGGGAAGACCGTCTGCGAGGACGCGGAAGCGTTGGGGAGCGTGACAGTATCGAGCGATTAACTTCGGGAGTATTCGACTGAAAAGGGACGAGTGGCTGCAAGGATTCTAGTGGAGAATAAGGATACATGCGCAATGGTGAGTCGAAGATTGGTGAATCTGCCAATTGTGAGGAAGGCTGAATGGCAGGTTCTGAAACAAAGGTCATTGGCTTGAATGCGGGAGCGGTGACCACGGATATTGGGGGGGACCGTCGGGGTGCAGTTGAAGGGATTATGGGCATGCATATTGGGAGTTCGGGGACGGACAACTGTTTTTTTTGGTCGGAAGTGGGGGAGGGCGGAACACTGTTAGAGTTCCAGTCAAAGCCACGGCCGATGCAAGTAACGCCCCAACTATTGCCTACGCTGGCTGCCTTGTATAGCATAGGTGGGGCGGGAGAAAGCCAATCATCACCATCGTCACCGAAAGCGAGGTCTAGAGCAGACTCTGCGAGCATAAAGAAGGATGGAGGAGGGGAGCGCAGCCTGGCAGATTGGGAGTTTGAGCGCAGAAACGAAGAGCTATGTAATGGCTGATGGTTTGCTGATGTGACTGGCCGGCGCTTGTCTGCTAATTATATTACGTCCGCCTTCGCACGTGTGGCAACGGCAGTTCTGCTCCCGTCAACGACGGAGGAGCGACTTTTACTGGCCAGGTGGGCTCAGCCAGTGCAATCGGCCGTGCGAGTGATTGAACACTCGGGTAAAGAGCCAGCAGGGCGAACTGAGATTCGCCAACTTGCAACAGTCGGTCCATCTGACGTCACGGGTCTTCAGCACAGCCACACATTGTTGACATGTATTTGTTCCCCCTTCCACCAGACCGCTTGTCTTCGTCGTGCCCGGTGAGCTTGTACGAACACCTCGAACATCGTGAGTATCCCCTCCCTGCACGTCCAAGCGCTTGTCGTGTCGTGTCTCCGGCGTTTTATGTTCTGGAGACGGTCGTCGTCGGTGGATGCATCGTTGGATGCACGGATGATGACGTCCATGCGAGTGCCGAATCGCGACTCTCTGCTGATACCTCCCCTCAGATCCCCATGGCCGTCAAAATCCCCATCGTCAAGAAGCGCACCAAAACCTTCAAGTTCGTGCTCTCCCTGACTTGCTCACATAGTCTCTCATCCTCTGTGCAGGCGTCACCAGTCCGATCGTTACCACAGCGTTAAGGAGGCATGGAGAAAACCAAAGGGTATCGATAACAGAGTTAGGCGTCGTTTCAAGGGCCAACTTCCAATGCCCAAGATTGGTTACGGTAGCAACAAAAAGGTAAGAAATCCTTTCCCCAAGTCGACATTATGCTGCAGCTCCTGCCACAGACCCGTCATCTGCTCCCCAATGGCTACAAGAGATTCCTTGTCAGCAATGTCAAGGAGGTGGATATCCTCCTTATGCACAACAAAAAATACGCTGCAGAGATTGCACACAACGTTAGCAGCCGGAACCGCACCCTTATCCTTGAGCGGTACGTCGTCCTTTTGCATCTGCCCCCACTTTGGTTATATCTCCTTCAAGGGCCAAGGCACTCGGTATCAAGGTGACGAACCCAGCTGCGCGCTTGCGGTCAGAGGAATAGTTGTCGTATTTTCATGTCGCATGTATTCATTTCATACGCTGGAGGTAGCCCAGTACGAGTATGCTCTAATGACAAGCATCATGCATTATGATCTTTGGTGCACACGCCCAGTCTGAGCCTACAATAACCGACTTTCCTAATGCAGTCAACTCTCCTGCAGCTCTTTCGCAGACCTGCACCGTCGAACATGAGCAACACAAGGCAAGCTTGTCTTTCAGCTCGAGCTCCCCTCTAATCATCCCCCCTGGTGTGCAGGCCTGCGGACCATGCTGGATCCTGGTACGAAAGCGATGGTAGATCTCCTCCAGCGCTTACATAGCTTTCCACTTCACAAATGAGATTCGTCACAGCGCGGGTTTTAGGAGAGCAGTTGACTGGATGGCTAGCAGCCGTGCAATCGACGGATGATCAAAATCTCACACCTCCCATCGCCGGATGCAGAGCCATCATCGCTCCGTTCGTGTACACTATCGATCGCTCTTCTGGTGTCTGACGGAACGATCTCCAGACACGCCGGTTATGTGTGGTCAGGTCGCGCTGCCGCTTGGGCGTATAGATGCATAGATACGAGGGGAATGTGAGTCATCTTGCATTTGGATGTTTCTGATCTCATTCGTATCTCTAAAGAAAACGGGTGTTCATTCTTGGTCCTGCACACCATGTTCATCTGAACTGCTGCAATCTTTCTGGCTGCGACTCTTATGCTACGCCCTTGGGAGAGCTTCAGCTTGACAAGAAGAGTAAGACATTGAGGATAATTTATACTAGAGCAGATAATGATGGCCTCCTCAGTTATAGGGGACTTGAAGAGCACGGGAAAGTTCGGTACCATGTCAATCGACACGGACACGGACGAACACAGCATCGAGATGCATCTCCCATACGTGTATCACATGTTTAAAGAGTCAGTTGCGTAGGCTCGACTTTTCGTCCCACTAATACATGTCTTGATAGCTCTGATATAACGATAGTTCCAATTCTTGTCGGCTCGATTAGCCATTCTCAGCAGAAGACCTACGGAAACATTCTAGCACCCTATTTTGTTGACCCTGAAAACTTCTTTGTCATTTCGAGCGATTTCTGTCATTGGTAAGTTGCCTTGGTCTCAGTGACTCTTGTAGCTGATTATCCATACTAGGGGTAGATCGTACAAATACACCTTCTATTATCCAGAGCCACTCCCCAGCGACGTACCTGGCATCTATCTTAGGAGTCACGGTGCTCACCAGAGTTTGTCCCACAGGCCAATTCATGCCTCTGTACGCGATCTGGATCATGAAGCCTTGGACATTTTGACTATGTCACCATCGTCCCAGGAAGACTCTGCAGCGGACTCACATGTGAAATTCCTCGAGTATTTAGACAGGACAGGCAACACCATCTGTGGACGGAAACCAATAGGCGTACTTCTCGGCATGCTTTCCGAGATAGAGAAGCAGGGAAAGAAGGCGAAATTACAGTTTGTGAGGTACGAACAGAGCAGCAAGTGTACCAGTGTTTCAGACTCTAGTGTAAGTTACGCGAGCGCATACGTCTCGCTTCCGTAGAGATACAAAATGTGCCAATACGAGTAATGGAGTCGGTCATGTGACTACATCCATCACATCCCATTGTCGCATAACATTTCCCAATAAATATCATTGATCAACGTAGTGCCTCCGACACCGCTCACACCAGCATCTCCCATACTCCGCCATACCTCAGGGCCCCGCCCCCCTTTGCCTCCAAACGAACCCTGAGATCCACTGGAATCCCTGCCAGTTCCGAATAGGGTGCGGCATCAGCTCGCATATGACAAGATGCCCACCCCACATTGATATCGACGAGCTATGAGGATTGCAGTGGTAGTGTTGCCGCAGTTTCTAGAGAATGGCATGGCCGTATACATGGCATGCTTTTACAAAATAAGCATGAATTACTGTAAGTACATTGCTGAAAAAAAGAAGCACGAACAAGCTAGGTCTTCCAACTTATTTTATGCTTATCCTCTCATCTGGCGACAACAATGTCAAAAGCGACAACAGTGTGTCCATGCCATCATCACAAGCCGTGGTCACGTCTCGCTCGATCCTCTCCCAGGCGATGAACAACAATGAAGGCAGGGGAAACTACTCATCCCCAAATGTGAGAACTCAATGGTGGTGACGAGGGCACGGGCCAACTACATCGTCTATGCTTCCCCTGCACATCAATGATATTTATTATATTTACTTGATTTGTCCTGACAAGCTAAGTAAGTCAATCATTGACGTCGTTCAGGGCGAGGCTCGCGCAACCTGCAACATTACTTTGCATTATAATTATAGTGGTACATGGACCAACGATCTTCACAGTCCAGGACAGAACATTACGGACGGGTAGTGAAAACGATACCTAGCTACACAACTTCGGCTTTCGTTACTTGGTGCCCTTGGTCAATCAAGCATGGGAAGCGTCTCAGGACTGAAGCAGCAACATTCAGTAACGACAACCACAGACCAAACAAAGTACCCACACCAGAGGGATGTCAAGGACGTAACCATCTCCTTGATGGTCGTTCTTTGCGATACCGCTATCCCAGCCTTCAGGAAGCTTCCATGTCGAGCACCCTCCGCGATCAGGACGGACCAACACGTAGTGTACCTTGATCGACGTGTGTAACGCCTTCGACTTCTTCGCTAGTGGGCGTTCAGTTGGATTTATTCCCCCTTCGAGCAGCTCTCGAACATTCTTCATGATCTTGTGTATTACTGCATAGCCCCTTGCTGAACCTCTATGGTCAACAGCCGTGGTCATTTGAAAGATCCAGATATCTGCAGACTGGGTAGCGAACTTGAGATCCACCAGAAAAGAGTCAAAGAAGGGTAGGTTGGACACTCTGGCAACGTAATATTTGCCGTTCTGGAGATCTGCAGGAACGTTCATGGAGTCAAAGGGGATCCGCTCTCGCTGAATTTTTGAGAATCCATTAACTACCAGTGTGTGCTCGGGTAGAACAAAACTTGGGGCTTCGGAGTTGCTCTGTCTCTTCAAGGTCATCTCTTTGAGGGGCCACATGCCGGCAGCAACGGGTGCCATGATGGAATGGTGAGCAAGAGGTTCGAATAAGTATCCTGCAAGGCCTCTAGTCTCGGGCACAGAAAAAAATTGTGTAATTAACCAGCGCGCTTCGATCTCCTGCGCAGCGAAGAACCTATCCGAGACCTGCCTGCCGATGAATACAGACTTGAAGTTGTTGGCAACGGCCTTGTGTCCTCGTCCTCCCCGACATGATCAAGAGAGATGACGTGGTGGGAAATATCTGTATGTGAAAACGGCCGTTCGTCGCCTAGAACCTGCGTAACATCCTTCAGCTCCTCCAATCTGATTGAGAGTGCGCTAGCATGACGCTCCTCTGTTTCGCGGAAGTCGTACATTGCATAAATTACATCTCGGGGAATGGGCCCAAAGCGCGTGGAGAGAGCGTCTAAAAGGATGTTGAAAGCCTCAACTCCTGAGCTGGGGGCGTCTTCTCCGTGAGTTTCTTTAAGAAAGCGAAAGACACCACGAAAGACATTTCCTTCCACATTTTCATCCTTCCAGTGCTGTACCGCACCGTCCAAGAACTGCATGAGTTCTTGAAATTGGTCCTGGAGGCGTGCACTGCACAATGAACACATTGCATATGGATGTTTTAGTCATCACATAACATCTCACCAGGGAGCGAGCTCTTCACGGGTCCACAGCGGGAACCCGGTGAAAAGAGGTCTTCGTCTCTTGCGCCATGCGCCGTACCGGCTCTGATGAGGAGATGGGGTTTGAACAGGGAAACACCAACCCGGAGCAGTCGCAACTGCTGGAGGTTCCCCTTTTTCATCAATACCAAAGAGCGACCAAATGAACGGAGACGGAGTTGAATCATCGGACGGCCAGGGAAGATTGTCCTCCGATGCTGCTCCACTGACATAAACTCCATCATGATAGAAGAGGATGGAATATGCGCGAGACGTATGCAATAGGACAACTTGCTTCTTCCGCAAGAGAGAGATGAGGAAGTACCAGATAAAAACAGTCTTCCCTGCAAACGGGGATCAAGTAACATGAACAGATATAGGGATGAAATGTTCGTACCAATTCCTGGTTGTCCTGTTATGATCACTCCTGTTTTCGGAAATTTCGCAGCCCGTTTCCAAACTAGCTCCTCAGCCTTAACATAGCAATCGCGAATAAACAGACGTTCGACAGGGAATGTTGGGAAACCGCTTTGGGGCCCAAGATCGAGAACCCCGTCGCTCGGACGGAGGGACTCTTTATTGACATTGCGCCACCTGTCTGCGAACCGTTGCGATTGTGGAGATGGTCTCCACTCGCTGCGGAGACCTTCAGGCCACTGCCAATTGGTAGGCTCTACATCAACAGGGTCAATAAAAATGCTAGAGTAAACCATGAGCGAGCTCACGGGAGTTAGCATTGCAGAGTAAATTTGCCATATAATAAGTGCGACGTCACTGCTAGGAGTCAAAGGAGGTGGAGACTGGGCGTGACAAGATATAAGTAGCAAACAAGCCTACATATGATCGTACTAGCGGCGGTGACACGGGCCAAGTCCCCGACTCCTCACCAGACTCTGGCTCGGTCCTCTATGCGTACTATATAGCTTCGTGTCTGATAAATTTTACGTGTGTTCTGAGACGGGTGTGTACATTAAATATGGTTGATTACGAGTTCATGTGTGGGCGAAAACCGCAGGTTTTCCAGCCCGGAACTGCAATCTGCGCTCTATCTGTCGGAGTAAAGCGTGCTCTTTCCCTGAGTTCTAGGAGCTAGCGACACGTTAAGCGAAGTGTATACCCCAATGGTAGGAGCGAAACGACTTATATACGCGCAAATCACCTCGCTGGGGGCAGGATGTGGTGGCGTAGCGACACCTGTGTCTGAAAATTTAATGCATGATAGTATATTCAACTTAGAAGTAAAACAGCTGTGCAAAGGCACTTGTGATGCTAACGCATAAACTACTTCCACTACACGTACAACCTCACTGCCAGTCACAGACGTCTGGTCTTCGAAATGTGCAATAATACCATCGGGTTTCCACGATAAAAGATGATCTCGGGATTTAGTATCGCCCCACATAGGAACTCTGCGACTTATAACATGCTAGAGTAGATCTGCGGACCAAAAGCACTGTCCTCCTCTCCTTCTGTGCCCGGCACTCCGACGTCGTTGACGACCTATCTCACGGAATTTGTATCATGCGATTTTGCCACGGGAATCTCAGAGACACACCTTTCCAGTAGTGGAGTCCGTCACAATATCTTCGAATCCCCAGTCCCTCACAGACGTCTGGTCGTTCAAGTGGGCGCACGAGGCCAACGACACTGCTTCCCACCGAGACATGTCTTGCACTTCACCATTGTCATGCTTGCGCGAAAACTGAGACAGAGTACAGCAGCCAACCCTGAGCGATAAATCCGGCTGCGCAAGCAAGTGTCGGCACATGGCGATAATGGGTGCTGCATGGGAAACGAGCAAGACGCGCTTGTGATGACGCACGTATGGTCGACCGTCGATCTGTCTGAGCAAATACAGGAGCACGTCAGCCATCCGGGCATGTATGCCTTCAAGGTCTTCGCCCTTGCGAGGGGGAAGCCATACAGATGACCACACCGGGTCAACGTCCACCGTTTTCCAGGATGGACTGATCTCAGGTAACATGGCCCGTAATTCAACTGCACTCTTTGGCCGAGGAAACAAGCCCGTGCCTGGTGCAACCGGGGGATACCATTCCGACAATCCTTTGTATGTCTGTCAGGCGTTCGAAAGTGCCGCACGCAAAAAAAAAGGATCCGACCGTGCTCGACATAGATCGGCAGAGACAAGCGTTCTGCGACAGGTTTAGAAGTCTGGAGGCAGCGATCTACACACGGAGTCACTGGCAGATCGGGTGATCAGAGGCGGTTACTCACAATATGGAGAACTAAAGATTGCAGTGGGCTGTTTTTCCTTTGGGAGCGAGCCTAGGTATGATGCCAACTCTAAAGCTTGCGCCTGCGATGTGAGGCGCAGGACTGACGGCGCAGAAAATTGATAGCCCTACTTCTCCATATGCAGCTAGAGGAGGGTCTCTAGCGAGACCCGTCGGGGAAGTCCTATACCGAATGCCAGTCGTAATATTGACTGTAGCAGCAACGTTTTACCGACCAATTTGAGCTCATATAGTTGGCTCTAAAGCCTGCAAGGCGTTTTAGGCGAAAGGGCAGCGACGAGGGGCAAAAGACGGACCATGCCTGGCAATATAGATTGTCTCTATCATGGGTGATAATTCCCAAAAGAAGTGCAAGGATACATAAACCTGTGGTGGATAACCTGAAGCCGACAAAAACAAAAAAATTCGCTGACAGCAGGATTTGAACCTACGCGGGCAATGCCCAAGTGATTATGTCAATTCAAATCACTCGCCTTAACGACTCGGCCATATCAGCTTATGTTGCCGTTCTCGATTGAAACACCTGAGTTACTTTGAAGAGTCTCTGCGGCACCGATTTCGTCCTTTCGCCTTCTTTAATCCTCCAGCACGCAAGCACACCACCCAAATAATTACTGGCCGCTCCTTTTAGTCTTTTTTCTCTCTACTTATTGGCTGCCTGGGAGCAGCACAGGAGATTCATGGATTCGCTCATCCCGTTCACGACGTCGGGATCCCTGGTAGATTGCGTGGACAGTACGTCTGCCGAGTCAACTCCACACAAGTCAACACCCTGAGTCGTCTCCATAATGACTTCACCCCGTGAATGATACTCCGGCTTAGGAAAGATGCTGGTGGTGCTTAGAGACGGTCGAAAGTTGCATGGTGTATTGCGCTCTTACGATCAATTTGGTGCGTTATCGAAATTGTCTTGTTGCTGATTCTTACCGTTGGTTACAGCAAACCTTGTGCTTGAAGATACCGTCGAACGTATATACCACGGTAATGCATTTGCGGAGCATTGGCATGGTCTTTTCCTCATTCGAGGGGAGAATGTAGTGTTATTGGGCGAAATTGTACGGCTGCCGGTACGCATATTCTCAAACAGTGTGCTCACTTTTCTGCCTGCCCAGGACCTCGATCAAGAGGACGATGTCCCGTTACGACAAGTCGATTATCAATTTCTGGATCCATATCACAAAGATGACATTGCCAAAAAGAAGAGTCGTGAAGATTTCAAGGCAAAGATATTGTTTGAGCAAAAGGGGTTCTGTAAAGAAGGGGGCGAAGGAGATGGATATTGATGGAAACGCTGCTAGTATTACATTGATCTCCGTTGACAGTATGTGGCTTTAACTCGCTGCGAGGCACCCGATAAGGAACAATAGGTTATGAATACATGATACGCAGTTATGGTGACCTTTTCCCTTCCAATTCTGAAACATGGGATTTCCTGCATCCATTTAGCTGATTAGACGAGGCTTGCAGAGTGAAGGTTTATGGATAGAGTATGTCTTCAATGCATTTACGTATCTCCCGTTCGTGTGTAGTAAGCCTCAGAAGAATTCCTTCTTTTGTCTCCTTGTCGAATGAGACTTCGGCAGCTCGAAGTTTCTGCCACCTTGAGAAGCTGTCAGAAGGCCCAACAAGCAACGTGTACTAGGGGTCTTACCCTGCGTGACGTTCGCACTTTTTCTTACCAGTACACCACCATTCTCCATGTATGGCACTGTCAAGCGGCATGGCCTCCTCCCCCGATTCCACCTTGACTCGCTCTTCCTCATAGCTTTCCAAGACTTCTGAACCAAAGTCTGTCCATTCCTCCTCACCGAAGCAGAGTCTCTGATCCCATCCGCATTCATCAACCATCCCTGCTCTAGCGGAAGCAAGTTCCACCACTTTCTCGCGCCATATCACCATGTCCAATTCACGCTTCATGTGCTCGCGCTGCTGGACAACCTGCTCAAGGCGGGCATTTAGCCGAGCAATGTCGCGTTCTGCTCGTCGCTTTGCTGCGGAGTCGAGACGTTTAGGTTGCAAGTTGCCGTCCAAGTCCATCGCCCTGGGAGGGCTCATGTCGAGGCAAACAACCACTCCCTCTCGCCTCGCAGCGCTCTTGACGCTGTCCCACAGTACATCGCGCATGCCGCCTGATTCCTCCCACTGTGCGATTTGTGACCGCATGTACTTGATGCCACAGTCATCAGAACAATACTTTGAAAACGCTCCACGCGCCGGCTTGTGACATGCTTCGGGTGATGATGGGCTCTCGTGTTGGAGGCCAAAGAGACACCGCCGTTTCCATGTCGTCCGTAGGTGGGGATTTTCTGAAGTGATGAGCACATTTGCGAGAGCACAAAACTAAAATACCTACTTTGCACACAAGGGGGGCATACAAATTGATCGACAAGATCGATTTCTAGGTCCGGCATATTGACGCATAGTGTATGAAACCATTCATCACAACTGAGCCATAAAACGAGCCATGAACGACCCTTTCTTAAAATCTATCTCCATACTCACCGATCACATGCAATCATCATTCGATCTTCATCGTACCGCGTCTTGCAGACGCAATAGAGCTTGTCATCCTCTTTATCACTCTCAACTACTTCTTTTTCTGAAGGAACTTCGTCCACGGCGCCTGGAATGACAGAGGTAGAGCGTGACCTCGTATTAGTGTTGACCACACCCTTGAGAATGCTCCCTTTCGAAGAGGTCTCAGCGGCGTTGGATTTAGTCTTTGGCTTTGGAGCGGGTTTGGCTCGTGGTTTGGCAGGCTGTCTCGGTTTAGCGGCGGACTAAGTAGGAAGAATATCTCAGGACTGACTTGCCCCGGAATGAAATGCGATGACGCACTTTAGATGCCCCTTCTTTTTTCTTTTTACTCCCTGTCGCTGTACTAGCGGTTGAACCGGTCTTGTCCTTTTCAGACTTTTTGCTGCGTGCCGCTGGAGGGGGCATAGATACTCGATCCTTTTCCTCGTCAATGTCAATCTTGACAGGAGGACCTTTGAGGTTGGGCTCAGAAGACGGCGCAGTTGATGGGCCATCAGGAGCCTCGCTTGTGCCTGGCTTCGACTCTATTCGAGTACTCGAAGGGGCATTACGATCTTCGATGAGGCTTAAAAGTTCTTCGTCTACGTCCATCATTGCTTGCTCCGAGACCAGAGGTTGCTGGTTAGGGGTGTTCCCGAGTTCGGTGGATCGACAAGGGGGTACTTCCGGGGGTGAAGGTGGCAAGATCAGTGGGGCCTCGGAAGGTTCATCATGCTCGACTTTGGTGGGCAAGGAGAAGGCCTGCGGCGAGGGACTCCTACTGGAGCATTGTGAAACATCGATTGACACTCCAAGGATCTCCAATTCCTGGGTTAGAACAGGTTGACCAAGATCCGGAGACTGGCGAGAGAGTGGATTGGCCATGAGGACATCATCCATGTCCGTGGCCCCAGGCATCAAATCTGGTTCGCCTAGGGAAGAATCCTCGGTAATGATCGTGTTAGAGGATGGAAGCAGTTCACCGGTGCCGGAGTCTAGCTGCGCATCAGATATTCTGGGATGAAGCTCAGATAGAGTTTCAAAATTATTGACGGGAAGGTTGGGGATGGGAGACGTTGGCGCAGGTGAGTTCGAGGAGACCGGAAGTGAGGCTGACAATTGTGACCCAGACTCAATGGGTGACCTAGGCTGCACTGGGGATCGTAAAAAGGGCTGGGGTTCGGAACCAATGATAGGGATTCGCAAGTCTGACGCTACATGCTCTCGTGTTGGGGCACGCACTGGTGGCAGCTCCTCTCGGGTGGAAAATAGATGTGTAGGGACTGAGAAAATAAGAGTGAAATGGCGGGTAAAAGAAGTAACGGGGGCGACACACCATCCTCTGGGACATGCTGCGGCGATTGTATTGGCTGGTCTTCCCTAGC
Organism: Austroboletus niveus; assembly: GCA_038090255.1. NCBI lineage: Eukaryota > Fungi > Basidiomycota > Agaricomycetes > Boletales > Boletaceae > Austroboletus > Austroboletus niveus. Next base: position 435,265 of record JBBPMJ010000001.1, on the reverse strand, counting down.
CAGTCGGTTATAATCGGCTCCCCACAGACGCCCTTCCACGGGGCCAGATAGAAAGCTTGGCGTGTGTGGTGGCGAGAGACGTCGAGATGTGTCACGAACTGTCGGTTGCTCTTCCCAAACGCGGATTGGGTACCGTTCAGGGAGAGGAAAGCTAGTCTCCTTTGGAGGTGGGCTCAGACCTTTGGGATTGACCAACGTGTCATCAACAAACGGCGAATGGAGGGGACGCGAACGTGGGTGCTCTCGGGAGAGAGGCGCTTCATCTGGCTGGTGAGAAAATAGCATTGCTTGACGTCTGTCATCGTCGAGCGAGAAGGCACGGGCAGAGGGAGGCGAGAGTTTAGGATCGTGCCTGGCATGTTCTGCGCGCGACTCGGAAACGAACCGTTCTGTAGGTAGATCGTGTCCGAGACCTTGGTAGTTTGACAAGTCTGGTCTCGGAGTGTCTCTTACGGCGGATGAGTCACTGAAGAGGACGTCGATACCTCCTGCCATCCTTGGGCCGTAACTGGAACGCGGAGACATGGCGTCGGAGTCTGCAGGAGAGGGTATAAGAGGGCCAGAGTGGACGGGAGAAGAATAGTGGTGCGAGCGAATATGTTGGGGAGAGTGGCGTGAGCTAGCGGGAGGAGAGAAATGGATTGGGAGCTGGTGAGGCGAGTGCAAAAAGGGAGAGGCGCGTTGGTGGGAGATGGAGGGAGGGAATGGGACGGGACGAGGGTCGTTGACGGGGATGGCGGGGCGAGGATGGTCCATGTGAAGGACGGACTGGCGTCGCAGGGTTGGGTAATCGTCACTGGGGCTAGCCGATGGTTGGTGACGGGTGCTTGGAGACGAGACGGGAAGGAACGTGGGAGATGAGGCAGGAGTCGAGCGAGGGGAAGAGTCGGGAGGGCGTCTGTGCGGAGGGTAGACATTGTGGTGATCGAGAGCAGAGTCTCTGAGAGCATCCCTGTCGATTCTGCGGCGCTCCTCGTTGGCGGCGTGCACGAGGGCGTCGAGGCCGAGAAAGGGGGGGCGGGGGAGGGGTCGGTGTGGGTCGGCGGGGTTGTTGAGGAGGGAGAGGAGGGAGGCGGAGCGGGCGGGAGTAGGAGCGGGGGGGCGGTGCTGGTCGTCGTCGCGGGGGGGCGATGGCTCGCGGAGCAGAGAAGATATGTCCATGCGACGCGGGGACATTGGGGACACACGCAAAAAGAGGGATTCACACGGTTATATTATCAAGTGTACGACGAGACATTGCAATGACATCCACGCGAAGACCACAAACGGCCATCCAACGGAGACACCGCACCCAAGTCCCATCGGGGTCCATCTCCAGCCGTTCAACGGTCTCAAGGTCCTCGACCTGCCCGCGAAGGGGGCGGTCGTCGTCGAGATGCTTTTGCAGGCTGTGGGACAGGGTGAGCAGGGCGGGGGAGGGGGTGGGGACGGGAGACGAACCTGTGGGTTTGCGTTTGGGAGAGACGGGGTGTCCGCGGTCCTGTTTTGTTTGTGGCAAGAACTGTACAGCTGTGGCTGAGTGGGACCCCTGGTAGTGGTGGGGGGTGTGTATATGCATGTTGGAGATATCTCATCTCTTCACCCACAGATGTCGGCGTCGGTGGCTACTCGAAACCCGTTTGCTCTCCTCAGCGGTCAGTCCCACCTCTCACTTCTGCACCACCACCCTCACGCACCCTGACAGACGACGAGCCCCGTCCCCCTTCTCCCCCTCCCCCCGCCGCGCCCCCCTCCCCCACTGCCCAGCAAGCGTCCGCGCCTCAAAAGCGCTCAAGGGGGGGTCCCGCCTCACGCGGCGGAAAATACTACCAGCGCGGTGGCTCCCGTCCCAATCCTGATCGCGAGGCACCCGCATCCGAGGACACACCTGCTGCCCCGGATGCCAAACAGAGACGACGTTCGTCCCTTCCTACATCCGCTTCCCGTCCTCATCCTCTTTTCCGCAGCCGATGGCGAGCGCAGGGAGGGCCGCGGAAGAGGCCGCGGTGGCCCTCGTGGCAGAGGACGCCCCTTGGACAGACATAGTGCCACCGGAAAGACGTGCGTCTCCCTCCATCCTCCTTTCCACCCTTCTTATTCTCTTTCAGCGACTCTGACAAGAAGATACACAACGGCTGGGGTGGCGATGATGCTAACGCTGAACTCAAGGTAGAGGAAGCCGCCACATTCGACGCTCTCGTCGAATCCACCACCGGTGGCTTGAACGATTGGTCTGCTGCTCCAGCAGACGCCGCTGCCGATGATTGGGGTGCACCCTCTCAGGAACCTGGTCCGGAACAAGCTCCCGATGCCGAGAAACCCGAACCTGCTCGCAGAAAAGAACGTGATGGTGAAGAAGAGGACAACACTCTCACCCTCGATCAATACCTTGCTCAGCAGAAAGAAAAGGAATCTTTGGTCATTCCAAAACTCGAGACCCGTAAAGCAAACGAAGGCGCCGACGACGCCATCCCAGATGGCGCAACCCGCCTCGAAAAGGGCGAAGGCGAAACCTACTTTTCTGGCAAGGTAATCCACTTGTTCCTTGAGCCCGCTCCACCCCTAAACGCCTCACAGACAAAATCTGCTCCAAAGGCCCGCACTGAGAAAAAGGAAAAGGTATTCCTCGAGATTGATGCTCACTTTGAGCGTCCTGCGCGTGGTCGTGGCCGGGGTGATAGAGGCGAAAGCAGGGGCCGTAGTGGTGGCCGTGGTGGTGGCCGTGGTGGCGGCGGTAGGGAACGCGGTGCCCTCAATGGCTCCGCCATCAACGCTGTCAACGTCGATGACCAAACTGCTTTCCCTTCTCTCTCGTAGGCAAATGTTGGAAATAGCCACCGACGTCTCCTTCACTATTCTTTGGTCATTGTACAGGTTGTGGTTTGGTGTGTCAGTCACAACAGACTGGGTTCGATGGTGTCCATGCTTTTATGTCGTATGTCGTATGAGTGCGAAGAAAAAAAAACTTGTCGCTGCACGAATGTATACATCTTGCTATTTCCTCGTACATCACGTTGCATAGAAAAATTCCCAGCCAACCGAGTATTAAACGAGCCTCGTTTGTGCGTACAAGCCGAGCCCCACTACACTAGTCTCGCAGACAACATCATCCGATGTCTGCGTGAACTTCCTCGGGCTGACACGAATTCGCTGGCACTCTGCTCACTGTGGTCCGCGCTACGTTGGACGGTCTTTTGTCTGCAGCGGTTGCGCCAACATTGTTGAATAAATCTACGTCCAGACGATAGACAGCTGTTCCTCCTTGACTCACGACGTCGCCCTCGACTCGTTTCCAAAGTACTCCCACTGTCCTGCTGGTGCCTTTTCTTCCAATGCATCCCAGCTGTGCAAGGATCAGTCCTGTGTGAGGTCTCACGACACGGGTCACGCACACTTTCCACTCCAACATGTTCTGAACGAGCTGCAGCTCGTCCCTTGCAATATCCAGAGACTCTTCAATCTGCCCCTCGTCCAGCTGCTTCTCCACAGCAGCTATATCCCCATTTGCGCCCTGCACGATGTTGAGTTTGTGTTTCGTAAGGGCCTCAACACCCTGCCTGTACACGGACGTCGGTGGTAGCGAAGAGAGTGTCGATAGCGTGCTTGTGTATGTCTCCGTGAGTTCCGGGAGCGGATTCGGGTGCACTGCGAGACCCGTAATGCCAGTCGTCCTTTTGACGACTTGGAACACGGGGCGCGTGAGTCTAAACATGGTGGTCGTTGCGGAAGTAGCTGTAAACAAGAAAATTTGGCGACGCGAGAACTCTGTCATGGCTCTTTTCGCACTTCAACAAACACGCTCGTTTGGCCTGCCATGGTTGACGTCCTCCGCCTTATGGGGCTCGCAGGCGCCGTTTAACGTCGCGCTCCCAATACTGCAGCCCCTCCTCGACCTCTTCCCCCCAATACTTCTTGCCGTGCCAAAAAGCAAGGTCTCGCATTCCCGGAAGTCAATGCGTAGTGCCAACAAGGGGCTCAAGGACAAGCAAAGCGCGTCGCACCTCCTTCTGAACGAACCTAACAGTTTCTCACCGTCCTGCAGACATTGTCAACTGTCCCGCCTGTGGAGCGGCCAAGCTTGCTCATCACGCCTGTAGAAGCTGTTACGACTCCATCGTTGCAAAGTCCAAGCAGCAGTCCAAAAAGTCCTCTAGCGACACCTTGTCTTGACTCACGTTTGCGGTACGTTTCTCGAGATGAACCCACGCAGAAAACTCGCTAAGATAGTCTAGGTACTATTGTTCGTCTGCGCTGATTCAGCTCGGAAGGGATCCGTGTTAATTAGATATGATGATAGCCATAATTACGATGAATAGAGGCACTCGCTTGTGTCGGACAAGAGCCGTTTGTGAGAGATGCCGCATAAATATATCGTCATCACGAGGGGCTGTTAAAAAGAGCGAAACGGAAGATGGGCCCGTTACTTTCTTCCCCATGTTCGTGCCCAGACGAGTTTCTATCCCTGCCATGCGCACCATGTCCACTCATGTAGCGCAGGGCCTCGCTGCCTCCCTGGAGAAACATCCCGACGATGTGGTCATCACGTTCGCAAAGCGTACTGCAATGGGTAAGTACCGAAAAGGCCAATTCAAGGACACACCAGTCGACGAGATGATGCATGCATTGTACAAGGCATGCACTGACCGGCGCATAGCATGAATGATATTGATTGCTGCCTGCAGGCAACTTTCAAAGAAACTGGGCTTGACCCCGGAAAGATCGAGGACATATGCGTCGGTGAGCAGAAGCCTTGTCCAAGAATCTCGTTGTATGCAACGTAGGATTCGTCGCCAGGGACGTGTCACCCGCCTTCCCCTGCTTATGCCTCTCGCGCGGCTGCCCTCGCGGCCGGTGTACCCCGCGAAGTGCCCGTATCAACAGTCAACAGATTGTGTTCCTCTGGCCTCATGGCCATTCGAAATATTGCCCACGCGATCAAGTCAAAGGAAATATCTCTCGGCATTGCAATTGGGATCGAGAACATGACACTCAAGTAAGTCACTCTTTCCACGGGCATCATCATTCACACAACGACAACTAGTCCTCGCCCGACGCCCACAATTTCCGAGGCGGTTGCCAAGAATTCACAAGCGGATGATTGTATCCAGGTATCCGGCTACCGTCTCATGGTCTTGCAATGCATTGATATGACCCTACTCCAGCCCATGGGTTGGACTGCAGAATTGGTTGCACAAGCATACAAGGTCCCGCGCAACAAGCAGGACGAATATGCGCTGATTTCCCACACCAGAGCCAGTCAGGTAACACTTATCGTTTCGTACCCGGAACTTTTTTTTTTACGAAGGAGCTTGGATAGGCTCTTGCAAAAGGCACGTTCGCGGAAGAGATCATTCCGATTGAAATTCGCGGATCTGTCGTCTCCGCAGACGACACTATTCGTCTGGGAGTGACTTCGGAGTCCCTTGCTTCTTTAAAACCCGTGTTTCCTGATTGGGGCGATGCCACTAGCACAGCAGGAAATGCAAGCGGTATTGGCGACGGTGCCGCTCTGTGCATTCTTATGACAAGGGAAAGGGCGCAAGCTGAGAATATGGAGATTTTGGGGAAATATGTTGGATGTGCAGTTGTTGGTATGTTCACGTCAGTGTTGATTGCAGAGTTGCAGCCTGAGCATTCTTTCAAGGTGTCGAGCCAAGGCACATGGGCATCGGCCCCATCTCGGCTATTCACAAGGTCTTATCCCAGCACGACTTGTCGAAAGAAGACGTCGATGTCTACGAGGTTGGAAATGATTTGCCTTTTCAATACCAGATGGGACTCATGCCTCGTTCTAGATAAATGAAGCTTTCGCGTCGCAGTTTGCTCATTGCGTGGAAGAGCTTGGAATCCCAATGAGTAAAATCAATCCAAAGTATTTTTTTTCGCATTCGTTCATCACCCAATTTCTGAACAATCCTCTCAGTGGTGGCGCGATAGCGGTGACACATCCTCTCGGGATGAGTGAGCCTTTTTTTATTTATTTTCATTATGGTGACTGAAGGATCCGTTTGCAGCTGGAATACGTCAGGTAGTGACTGGGTTGGCTGAACTCCGTCGGAGAAACGAGCAGATACTTTGCACGAGCATGTGTATAGGTAGCGGGATGGGTGCGGCGGGCATTTTCGTCAACGAAGCGCGGCCGCTTCATTCAACCAAACTTTGATTACATTTCCTACAATCGTACAAAACCCATGATGTATGATGATTCCTGCTAGCAGGACAAGCTACATGCGCCCATTAGCCTTGAGTGCAGTATCGACGATCTCGGTCATTGCGATGACGCCCTCCTCTTCCAATGTACGCCCCACGAGCTGCAGGCACACGGGGGCATCTCGGAATACCTCGGGATGGTCTGCAGAACAACCTCAGCATGACTTCGCAAAGCCATACAAACAAGAGCGTACACATCTCAGAGACTTCGCGGTCGACATCATTGATAAAGTTCTCCCTAGTCTGCTTCGCGTCGAGGACCGGGTCGACGGCGGTCACAGGGAAAACCGACGCAGTATAGTCGAGCGCGTTCCACACCATCGTGTAGTTGCCATATCTGCCAGGAGGCCGTACACCTTGGTGTGAGAGAATCAAACTCCCATACTTGAGACCACAGACCTGTACTGCCCATGAGGCGGGGCTGCAAAGGGAGCAACAGGGCAAATGATAGCATCCACTGGACGCCCCGTTCCCGTGTTCGTTTCTGTACCGTTCCAATGTTCCAGATACACGGTGCGGAGGTCTCTTTTAGCCCTTTGAGCTTGCCAAAGCTGATAGGCAGTCAGAGCAGTCCAGCTGGGCTGGAATGATTCCACGGTCGATTCTTTATCGGCCGGGATCATGGAGACAAGGGGCTCTGCGCTCGCCGAGGTGGCCCGCTCGACATCATCAGTAAAGCCGGAACCCCAAATGTCCAGCTGTAAATCAAACGGTATTTTACCTCCATTATCAACGGCTGTAAATCAATGTCACACACCACCAATTGCCTTAGTTTTTCATGTTCGATCGGATTCCATCTAATGACTGTCATGGTACGTGAGTAAGATATGTGATGAAACTGCAAGAATGTTTACCATTGTGGCCAGCTTCCTTGAGCGCTACTTCCACTTGTGTAAGCGCTCTTGTGATGGGAGGGTGCGGGATGCAAACGCCATCATCCCACATGATCGCAAAGCAAAGTTTCCGTCCGCCATCGCGATCCTTGAGCTGATATTCATCCTCATCCCATTTCTTGCGCACGGCCAATGGATCCTTGAGCCAAGGTTTCGACTTGATGATCGCTTCCATGAAAATCTTCAGTCCCGAGATGCTGCTACTCATAGGACCAAGAACGGACAGTATAGAGTCCTGTCCTTCTAGGGTGTTGACAACACCACTATACGGCACTCGGCCGTAAGAAGGGCGAAGACCATACAAGCCACACATTGCAGAAGGAATCCGCACGGAGCTGAAGGTAAGTTAGCCTCAAATCTGCCCGTTTTTAGAAGACATGCACCCTCCAATGTCGGAACCGACACCCAAGGGGCTTCCTCTCAGGGCAATCAGAGCACCTTCTCCCCCAGAGGAACCTCCGCTCGTCAATGAACGATTGTAGGGATTGGTCGTTCTTCCAAAGATGTTATTAAAAGTCTCGGGCCACTGAGTCAGGGGGGAGTAATAGAACAATCGCATCAAATAACTTCAAAGATAAGAGGATTTTAACATACCATTAGTGTTTGGGGTACATTCGTCCTTACGAACGGAACAGCACCACATTCCTCCAAAATGTCAACGAGCACCGCATTCTTTTCCGCGTATTTTCCAATCCAGGATACATAGCCTATGGTTGTCTCTAAGCCTTTGATGCACAGCTGGTCCTTCAAGGACACAGGAAGTCCGTGGAGTGGACCGACGACCTTTCCAGTCTTTTTCAACGCATCGTCCAATTCAGCAGCTCGGGCAAGGGCGCGTTCCACGAATATTTCGGTTAAGCAGTTCACCTAGCTCTCTTCAGCCGCAGCAAGGAACAACGAAAGACGAGATCACCAATTGTTGAGCTATTATTGCCCGTTTGTAGAATGCGGTTGTCACTTCGACGGCGGTCCATTCACCGCTTGCGAGCCTCTCTAGCAAAACATCCAAGTCTTCGTTCGTGATCTTGAGTTCCCGAGGGGTCAGTAGGCCGCACGTCTCAGGAAAGCGGGTGACATTAAGCGTCGATTCTGGTGGCGGATCTATCAGCCATCCTGAAGGGATTGCCTTCTGCTGACGGTGCTTCTTGGCAACAGCAAGATCAGACCACGTTGGCATCGCGAAATATGTGGGCAATGATAACAAGAAATTCAACGGGATGTACACCGGGATATATAAGATTCGCCGAGCTTTTATGGAGATAAGGACAAGACTACATCTTTACAAAGTTGGTAGTAACTCTCAAACGAGATCAAAAAGTCACATAAGACCCTTTATCTCGAAAGATATGGCCGGTGGCAGTGGCCCACACGAGGAATGTGAACCTCCGAATCCTGAAAATACGACACGTTAGTTCCACGACAGAGATTCAAATATGACAAGAATCAGAGAGTCGTTAATGTCAGTGACGCAGAGGGTATCGCTCTGCGCCAAGTCGACTAAGAGGTGCCAGAGAAGGTTGATTATACAACGCTCATCATGAACAACGAACAGGAGAACTGATATAACTCACCTCAAAAAAGTTTTGCTGAAGAAAACAAGAAATCGTCCATTTTACGTTTTGGCAAATTATTCGAGCGGCGACCGAACCCTTGTGGGAACGGTCGTACAGCGCAGTATCTTCGGACTTTAAATTTCCCGAGTTGTTTGATCGGATCACACTTACGATCGGAGTTGCCTTTTCGGGCGTGCGTACATTGATCACTTGGCTCGTCTAGTTAGACTGGTGCAGATTGTTATCAGATGAAGAATACTTCGTCTGGAAATGTGGTACCACACTTCATGAGTAACGTGAACAAACTCTCGCGAGTCCCTCCTGTTGCGAAACTGTGATGGCGATACGGGTCGCCGTGAGAGGCAGATTGGTCATTCCCCGGGGCGGGTGGATGAAAACGGCCGTCGTCGAGGCGGTAGGCCACTTTGTTGCCCCGACCTTGTTGTCTTCGTCGCGAGCTGGAAATGAGTATGGCAAGTACGGGACTTTGTGTTGACTTGGTCACCCCCAAGACACAAAGCAATCTTACATAGGTCTAGCAGAGAAGAGATATATCAAGATACAAAATACGATGTTTACTACCTGACTTGTTCCATGTCGAAGTACTTATGTAGATCTAAGTATAAGCATCTGTAAAATGTCCAAATGTCCTATGCGTGCGTCATTTTGTAGCGAGTACATGCAACTTTGCCAACGAAACCACAACTGGAACAGCAAAGAATGCATAACCAACCCAAACCACTAGTAACACCAATGAGTATCTGGACATGTGCTTGATTTCGCAACAATGAGAACTTACTCGTGAAAGCGTTACTTGTGTTTGCAATGAGTTGCGGACCGTTCGTCCCTTGGCCACGGATACTCAAGTTGAAATCATCTGCTGCCTTGCCAAAATACATCCGTATAATGAGAAACGACGCCAAACCTACGGGAGAACAGAACTCAGCACCGTGGCTCGTAAGGCTCCAATATTTAACCACATACCCACAAGGAAAGAGCATATACCAATCCAGGCAGAAGCCTGCTGTACCATCGGTACTTCCCAGACATGTCCTGCTTTACCCATCAGATGCCGAAATGTGATTCCAGTGAACATGATGAAGAAAATAACGGAGAGCGCCAGCGACATTGCGAGAAACACCGCTGCAACCGGGGGAGGTGCTGCCAAAACAGCGCTAGGTGTGTCCGAGGTAAACACAGATGTATCTAAGTTGTTGTATTCGTAATTAAATTAGCAATCAATGATAAAAAGTACGCACTGTAAGGAGGGGAGATCGAAGGTGATGTGCAAGTGAGACCTGCTGCATTGTTCGGCCGCGTGCATGAACCTTGGTCTACATAAGCACCCGGTCATCCGAGTAAAAGAAGAGGAACCTACCTAGCATCCCTAGAAGCATACTAGGACCATCCACGACCTGGTCCGATCCAGGCTGTGTGAGCAACGTAGATGGTGTTACCGTCAGGAGGGACACTTGGCTATGCAACATGAGCACCGGTGCAAAGTATGCAAATAACAAGAGGAGTAAGGATGCCAGCATTAGAACAGGCGTGAGGTAGACAGTAGTCGCTTTTGAGATGTCGGCGAGCATGATTTTTATGGTCGTAAAGAGTGATATAGACGAGAGTCCTGCTCTAAGAGTTAGCTGCGAGTAAACCAGTACCGCAGAGTCCGAGTGTGAGGCCTTGAGGGATGAATAGAATGGTCGTCATCGCAGGCCTGGGGTGCAGCTTTTATAGAGGCGCCAGTTTAACTTGAACTGGATTGGGATCGCTTGCAATTGTTCTCGGAATGGACAACCCTAGCAACTCGGACGGTCCAGACCATCATCGCTTGTATGAACAAGAAGCCTTCAGACAATTGAACAACGTCGCTCATCGCAACAGGATCTCATTAACGAATGAAGCGACCGTTCCAAGATAGCATAATATCATACAGTGCGTCAAGCAAAACAACCGAGTCAGTGGTAGTACGTATGCAACAGGGTATCCGATGATAAAACGTAGACAACACAATAAAGAACCAAAAAAAGTTCGTGATACAACAGTAAATTTGCAAGTACGCGAAGGGGTCAATTACCACTGGAATAGTCTGCGAATGAGAGCAGTATCTCTCCCCTGTGTAAAATGACCCTCGTCTCGCGAGATCGACCGTGGCAAATTGGGTTTGAATGGTTCATCGGCAACGTCCGAATCTGAAACTGGTGCCATTCTAGAAACTTGCATCTGTAGGGTAACTCAGTCGCAGGCCCTCAAAAGTAAACCAAATCAGATACTAACCTCTTCCGGCATCACGTGCTCATTGAACACCAAACGCCTGATCTTCGGGCGTTCAGCAAAGTTGTAGTCGGATGTCCACTGACACTGCTGTTGGCAATGGGTTGTACTTTGGATAAATCTCCCAAGCATGTTGAACTTTCCCCAGTGAATTTTGTTAGCCTCCGTAGCACTGACGTCTGGGTTGCCTTCATGAGCCCGGATGAGATCCGACATATGCACTTCCCTGCAAAACATCTATTTCAGCGGCCTGAATTTGACTTCGTTTGTGCGGTAACGCACAAGGCGGGGATACAGGCTCCTTTGGTGTTCTTCAGTGCCATCCGATAGGCCTGGTGAGCACCCCTGTGTTGGAGCAGGACGTCCCAAGATAAAAGGTTTTTGTAGTGATCTGGTGTTTTGGTTTTGAATATCTCCATAGTATCGTCGCCTTGAAAGGTCGAATTGTTTATCCCGGCGACAAAGGCACGCAGTGCAGAGTAATTGTTCAAAGCACGAAGTTTGTGAGCAATATCGACGAATTTCTCAATTTGTTTCGCTCGATTTTTGGGTTTGTCATGACACAAGATCAGAGAAACAACCCTACAGAGACGTTAGATTTAGACCTTGAGCATGTTTAACATGTACCAATCCGCCAGATGGTTTGAAATAGCATTAAACCGGGAGATAGAATCGGAGTCAGGATCTTTTCGACCGGGAATGAGTGTGTACCGGAGCCAGTGCCTCGGCTACAGAGCCAACATGTTCAGAGTGTAAACCATACCACACGAAGTGACACACCTCTATTTCCAAGAAAAGCTTGGTCTCAAGACGAGTAATTTCTTCGGCGATCTCGGAGCATTCATAGTTCTGCAGCTCTAATGATTGGCGATACAGCTCTTTAAGAAGTTGTTTCGGTGATATCTCGGGATTGTCGTGTGGATGCGACGAGTTGGGGGGGATAATATATGCCTTTGCAGTCAAAGGCAAACTTGGCTTACGCTCTCTTAAACCCGGGACGGTCGCATTTTCGTTCGAAGGTGCCACAGAAGGTGGACTGGACGACACCGAATCCGCAGCAGTTACAAGTGTTTCTTCTTCACCATCCGAGATGCTATAGGGGTCGTCAGCATCGTCGACCAGATGGTCAACCTTATGGGCCCAGGCTGAATCGGTGTCAACGATGTTGGATAGTTGTTCAAGAAAGGGGAGAAAGTCCGATCCATAATGCAGAAGATAACTCTTTCCTGTAATGGATTTAACCAAGGCACTCAAAGCACCTGCCGCGCCTGGAGCAGCGAAATCTTGAGGATAGTTATGCACCCACGTCTCGAGTAGATGACAAATCCTGCGGGAGTATGTTCAGACGCCTGCAGAAAATCATGAATTCTCTCACCTCATTTGAGCATAACTAGCAAACATGGGATCACCTGACGAAGTATCAAGTTGTCGCATGCGCTTCTGCATAGCCAACAAAATACTTCGAGGGCTAGCAAATCTCCGATAAGTGAGAAAGAAATGCGTGATAAAAGTTGAATCTGGAGATCAACGTCAGAAAAAAAGGATGTATATGGTCTTCTAGAACTGACCGTCCCCGCTGACTGCAAGAAAGAGAAGTCTGTCAAGAAGCTCGTCCAAAGTGGCATATTGAACCGATCGATTTCTCAACAATAGCCTCAGCCAAAACAACAGTTGGGAGAAAAAAATACTCACGGTTCTTTCTCCTTTGTTACGTGATGATCATCGTCTTCGAACCCATTCAATGTATCACTTTTCACTGGATGCAACACGGGATGTAGACTGCTGCTCGCAAGGCTAGCAACACTCCGTGCGTTAGATAACTTGCGTTCATTTGAACCATGAGACTTCGCCTTCTCGTGCTCCGAAAATAAATCTGACGTGGAACGAGCCCGTGATGGGGACGCAGCCGGTGGCGGAGGCGATGATGGAAGTGTAGTCGTTGGTGAAAGTCGAAAAGAGCTCGCCTGCGACATAGTGCGGACCGAAGGCACAGAAGAAGAGGCGCTAGGCGTCGGCGGCACTGAAGCTCTGTTCTCGAAAGGGTATGGGGAAACCAACATTTCTGGAGACGCAGGATTTCGAAGATCAGCGCCTGTGTGCACAACACAGTTAAAGCATGAATGTGTAACGTGAAACTCCCAAGCACTTACTCGGTTCTCTAAGGATGGACATCAGTAGAAATTTAAACGCTTTTCTCATCTTTCCTACATCTCCAACATGGTTTACCTGCACGAGACCGACATCATGCTGTTGGAACAAACTCAAAGAAGTCCGAGGGTCAACGGCTACTGGCAGGTCCGACTTTAGAGCTACTGCAATAATAGAACATTTCATTGGACGTATCAGCCCTTGAAGTGAGCGGTGAGCGACTAGAATGGGAAGTAAAGTATAATATGTAACGCACGGAGAAAATTGGGAACAGGCATGAATGATGACATATCCCCGCTGTCATAACATACAAAGATACCATCTACCCGAGGCGGCGATGCCCGCCTCGTTATGTCTAACTCATGAATCACAATGGAGACACTTGGTGGCTCCCGTTGTTTCACCCAGTCAAGCCGCCTAGTGTCTAAAAAACATGAGGTATGGACTAATGAGCCGGCACGTCGATGCTTACAGCGGAAGGGGGTGGAGATTGAACTTCCAGACATGGCGAAAAGTGCAGTGAAGTCTTCAACGCCATATGCTCTTGCATCTTCTGAAACAAATGTAGATTTTCCACAACCAGGCGTCCCCACGACAGCAATGGAAATTTCCTTGGGGAAACACTGCATGATCTCAGCTTCGAATGGAAATCCGTCGTTTTGGCACGTTACCGTTGGCTGGAGCGTATCTATCAGAGATGCTCTACCACCAGGGTTGGCCTGCAACCCAAGGCTACCGCTCCTGACACGGCCTGACATGACATCCGCGAGGGAAGAATGCCTCGGGAATGACTGAAGGGAGGTGGTGGAATGCAATCTCCGAGCGTCATCGCGTGGGATGGGTTGTGAAAGCTGGATTGGCCTGTTGTTCGGAGGGACAGCTGGGAGGTTGTTGCGAGCGGGAAGCTTGAGGTCACCAGGACGGCGGGATTGTCGTGCTTGCTCTTTATCTTTGACGGAGCCCCTCCTGCTTCCATCGCCCGGCTTTTTCATAGGCTTCCAGTAGCCAACTTCGAAGTTGCGCTCCACGGCAGAATCGTGGCCGTCGCTCTTGGTGCTCATACTGACGCCACGGGACCGCACGTACAGTGGGATAGACTCGGCGTCATGACGACGTGCGGAATCGACAGACAACTCTGTCCTGCGGGCTCTAGTTGAATCAGCCGAGGTGGCGGTGGCTCGAGGAGGGCGCGAATTTGATGAGGTCGATGAGGAGTCTCGGTCGTAGCCGATGAAGGAGTCGACGGAGACGGACTTGCGGAGACTCTGTCGTGGGGAATGGTGAGGTGGGGGTCGGGATGCGATGGGGGAGGAGAAGGGGGAGGTGGTGTCGTGGGGGGTGACGGGTAGCGAAGAGTTGTGTGAGGCGGAGTCGTGGTCGCTGTCGTCGGGCATCCGTATTGGGGGGAGGGTTGGGATGGCAGGGAGGGAGTGGGGCGTTGACATGGCGTCAATCATACAGAACAGCGTCCACCTAGTTTTGTGCTGCGTCGTCGCAGTAAGCAAGTCTTCAATGTCCTCGCATTTTTTTGTGTTGATTATGAGAACATCACCGTCGTCCACCTCCAGACCGACCCCACGACGCCAGGCAGACACACACATTTATGTCACGACGATTTTCCCTCTGCCACCGTCCCAGACCGGGACGTAAGAATTGTCAGACATAGTGCACAGCTCAGCTCTCGTAGACGGTGCAGACGGCAGTCACCCCCCGGACGGCTGTCTCTGGGCCCTAGACCAACCAACTAGTATCCATCAGGTCTCAGGTACTGCCAGCGCAAGCAGCAACAGCATGCCTTCGCGATCTGGCAAAAGTTCCATCCCACACCCCCCCAAAATGATGTGCCTTCCATGACCTGTCCGTCAGGATCGTGGAATATTTACGCACCAGTTTGGGAAAGATCAAAATGCAGCGAAACGCAACGTGAACCTTCCCATAAGTACGATAGCCGGCCCTGGAGATCCACAAACTCTTACGGCCGCCTTTTCGAAAACATTCCGGTCGTTTCAATGGAGATCCTTGGTTACTCCCAGATGTTCTTTGACAGTCCAAATTTCATTGACCTTGCAGACGCTGTCTACACTCTATCCAATCTCGTCAATGTATAATAATATGATGTTTTGGTCATAAGAAGACATCCGCTGTGATCTAAAGCAAATATAGCAGAATGTGTATCGTAGCGATAGCTGCTGCCACATGCAGGGCTGGCAGCAGATCAACGAAGCATCGTAGCGCTGAATTGGATGAGCTACCCGTCAAACTAGCCGACTTGTAGACCTTGAGGGAGTTGATAATCCAAGACGCATTCTTCGGAACAATGAGTAACACACGGATCTCCAACCGCAACAATACTCACTACAAAATTCGCCGGATCCATCAGTATCCCGGTACATGTTCCAGGACATCCAGAGGTGGCATAAGAGTTACCGGCCCAGTCACCTTTTTTCAACCGAATGAGCACTGGTGCATGTCGATATCATCGAAATCTCACCGCAAAACGTTATATCTGCAGCTCAGGTGAGGTTGTGAAATTGAAACCAGCGTAGGGGACCCACCAAAGATAATCGAGTGGTCTACAAAGTAATTTGAAATGTTACAGTTCGCTGGAGCGAGTTCTGCAACAGGTTCCCCCCAATTTGAGGGGTTAGGTAAACCTTGGACGATATCTTGAGGAATGGCAGCGCGATAAAATGACCCTACGATAATCGGTCACGTGGCAAGGAAGAAAAAATAATTGTGAGCTGACAGACTGCGATCCCATTCGCATCCCACTTCATCGCAAATACACCACCACCTTGCGAATCAAAGTATGGACCATAGGACGCCCTACTCCACTCAGTGATCCCACAGCCAGCATTATTATTGATCAGCGCATCGCATTGCAGGTCATCTACGCCGTTAGTTTGCTAGCGGTGTCAATGCAGCTGGTTAGCCAAGATCGCGTGATGACCTACTACGATTGTACCCGTGAAATTAGTCGTAGAAGTCAAATTACACCCTTTGTAGAGCTCAGTAAGGTTCACATCAGTTTCACCGGATATACCTGGAGCAGTATGCCATGTGACTTGATTGTGCTCATTATCATGCACACCCTCGATTATGTCTATTTCACCATGCTTGAGCAGAGTCAAAGCAATTCTTAACATAGTTAATATACGCACATATGGCCAAGTGCCACTTCCCAAGGTCCTAACAGCAGCACGATGTCAGAAGCATAATTTGCTAGGAACGATTCATTGATACCAGAACGCAGGCCATACACCTAGAAAACCAGGTCAGTCAAAGTATGTGAGGGCTATGTGGAAATACGAGCCACATCCCCAAGGTGCCATATCGAGGTCCAGGACGAAAAGGCCCGTGTTGTATGCAGCCTGACTAGATATACGCACACTAGAACGGTTTGAGAATAGTTCACCAAATTTCGAATCAATAAAAATTACCTGCTACGATTGACACCCATTGGTAGCCAAGTGGTATTATCGCCTTTCATGACAACCTTGTTGTCGGATGTGACATATGCAAGTCCTTCGGAGAATGCAGTTTGCTCATCAACGAATCTGAAAGAAATGCTGTTTGATAAGTCGACGCGTGAATAGCTGGACTCACGTCACCAGTCCGCTGCATGGATGTTAGTGTGCGTGATTTCATAAGAAGGTGACAGCGCACGAACTTGGTGGGATCCGGACCGGTGTAGAAGTTGAAGGTGCTTGGGAAGAAGACTCCATCAATACAAAATTCTGGTTGAAAGTGTGTGTCGGCGCACTCAAAAAACGTTTGGCCCTCATACGTGTCTTCGATGACCCACAACGTTGAGTTCTCACTAGAGGCGCGCATAGAGGGTTGTCTACCGTGCTTGTACGAATGGGGAAAAAGCTGGTGCATGAAACCCGCATGCGCTAGCGATACGATGGAAAACGTATGTAATAGCGAGTAGACGGACGGTCGTTTTGCGCGGGGGTATCCCATTTGGCGGTGGATGTTGTTGGTCCCCGAAGCTCCACCACAAGCAGAGATATATGTAAGTGGCGATCCGGCTCCACGCGGCGCAGCTAATAGATGTACACGCGAAGCACACGAGGACTCTTCTCACTTATATAATCAACACGAGGCACGTGACATATAGGCGCCCAGTGAAAACTCGTGATCAGGCGTCACCAAATATACATACGATCTTGCGCCACAATCGCACATCGATGCATTAATTGATCTGATCCGCCCTATTAGTATTACCCTGGCGCGCATGCGTACGTGTCTTGTTACACGCCTTGCGCGCGCTGATGTGCATCACTCCATTGGTGATCTGTTCAAACACAGCTTCAGTAGGCTTTGTGCTGCTCCGGGTACAGCTACATATCAGCCGGTGATGGTGCCAACATCTATTCCAAAGAATTGTTCATGGAACCATGAAATGGACAATATCATTGAGGTATAGCAGGCATGTTCTTGCTAGTAGATAACAAGACAAGATCTAGCCATGATTGTCATCTAAGAATCTGCTTTTGATATGCTTCTAAAGTCCAAGTTGAAGAGGGTGGTCTGAACACTCAAAGTGGATCGAGCCAGAGTCTGGTGAGGAGTTGAGGACTTGGTGTGTGCATACCACTATGATATGTATATAGGGTAACCATGTTGCATATCTAATCTTGTCACCCCCACTGGTCTCCACCTTCCTTGATTCCTAACAGTGACATTACACTCAAGAAATGGCAGATTTACTCTGCAATGCTAACTCCCGACATTGCTCTTTGATATTTATCAAGATGGGGAACCTCCAGAGGTTGTGACTGCTCCGGGTTGGTGTTTCCCTGTTCAAATTCCATCTCATCGTCTGAGTTGGTACAGCATATGGCTCAAGAGATGAAATCCTCTTTTCACTGGATTTCTGCTATGGACCCATGAAAAGCTCACTTCCTGGTGAGATGTTATGTGATGACCAAAATACCCATATTAACTGATGTATTCACTGTGCAGTGCACACCTCCAGGACGAATTTTAAGAACTCATGCAGTTCTTGGACAGTGCATGCATTACAGCACTGGAAGGATGAATTCAGTAATACACAAGATCATGAAGAATGTTCGTTGGTCCACGTACCGCTGTAATTATAATGCTGCACGTTGCGTGAGCCTCGTCCTGAACAACACCATCAACTCACTTAGCTTATCAAGACAAATCAAGTAAATATATTAAATACTTTACATGATCTGCAGGGGAAGCATAGACAATTTAGTTGTGTTGCCCGTGCCCTCGTCACCACCATTGAGCTCTCACATTTGGGGGTGAGTAGTTTCCCCCACCTTCATTGTTATTCGTCACCTAGGAGAGGATTGAGCGAGAAATAAGCACGGCTTGTGATGATGGCATGGACACACTGTTGTCGCTTTTGAGTGGTGGTAGGCGGGGGTATATCTTTGCCATCTCGCTGTCATGTCGTGCCCACCCTCCTCATTGTGGTCACCAGATGAGAGGGATGTGCTACGTATGCAAAAGATGGGGGAACTCACCTCAGGGTCATCATATCATCATCATGTCGGCACTGAGGCAGTGAGTGCGACGGGTATTTCATTACCTTTGGAGGAGAGATGAGTAGATGTGATGCTGCCATCCCGTTCTTCATCGTCGGCAGTGGGTGCACTGTTAGGGGCAGAAATCAGCGGTGCACCGGGATTAAGCAGATGTCATACTCACCCTGTGGGATCTCGTCGTCATCATAGTGTGGGCACGTTGCAGTTGAGCGTTGGATGTGGTGAGCGATGCGGCAACTGTGCCGGGGTAATACTATCGACGACCGGAGAACGAAATCCCGCTGCGTGGATTCGTTTTACGAGCTACATGGTGTACACGGGATACGCAAGAAAAGCGGCGGTTAACTATCGTATATACTGTGTCACGCTTTCGCTCGGGGCTCAGTTTTTTAAATTTTAGATAACAAACATACGCGTAAAATGCAGTGTATCGACATGAGGGTAGCCGAACATAAAATCACCGATAGCGACGAAGGCTGAGTGTGTTGTGCTTCTTCCAAGATGAGCGAGCCGGAGCGTGGTTGTGGCGGTGACCCTTGCCCAACCCGCGATTCTGCAAAAGCATGAGTGAACGTTGCCTTGAACAGATGGCTCAAGCGAACCTGCTTGCCAATGCTGGTAAGACCACGAGCCTCGCGGCGCTTGTGCACCGGTTTTGTGATCCAGCTGATGCGCGGGTCCCGGCGAATCTTGAACCATGCGTTCAGTAAGGTGATAACAAGTGATAAATATGCCATACCGCCTTGTGATTGGGATCCACGAGAATAACTTCGTAATATTTGTAAACGCCGTCTTGATTGATCCAGTAAGAGTTGAGAACGCGCAAGTTTCCACAACGGCGACCAACACGCTCCTCTGCAACACTCCTCAAGCCCCGCTGGGGTTTGAGATGGTTAACACCCTGACGAACGGGCTTGCCATAGGTGGCACCTAATGGAAATCATGGGCAAACATATACGATAGCAGGTTGGGTGGTAGCGTACCCTTGGACACAGGCTTTTTACGGTTACCCCGTCTGACTCGCACACGGTAGATAACATAGCCCTGCTTGGCTTTGTAGCCCAAACGGCGAGCTTTATCCGGACGAGAGGGGCGGGATGCCCGGTGGATAACCTTCAACTGACGGTACTCCCAGCATCTACACCAAGTCGTAGTTAGTGTTGAGCAACGAAATGCCCTGTTGGACCCACCGAACGCGAAGGAGGAAACGCAGCACGTCAGACTGCTTTTTCTTGTACAATTCGCTGATATACTTGTAGGCACCCATCTTGAGGCTGGATAATGGGAAAATTGTCAGGATGACATCTCAGGTATCCGAGCGAGTACAACAACATCCACCCGTGTTCTGCGAGAACTGGAGCCAGGATCGCAAGAGCTGTGGGCTAGAAGGATGTACTCGACCGTCGGATGTCCAGAAATCATAGAACGCACCTCTTGGAGGGGGTGTTGAAGCGATGTGGGCAATGAATGGCTCAGAGGCTAACTTATGGAACTCTCCGACGTCACGGGAATTACCGAGGGCCGATGACCGAATCGGGTTGCGAAGATCTTTAACAATAAACAACGTTGTATTTGCTGGTTGTCAAGGCCCCCCACAATTGTTTGTTGTATTTAAGAGTTTGTATGATGAGTAGGCTGTCGGTGTCCCTCTCTGCAACTGCTTTCGGCGTTTCTCTTCCTCTCACTATCGCCCGTTTCGCACCATGACTTCGTTGGGTATCGATGACCTCCACAGCTACATGAAAGATGCAATCCTCCCTGAACTGAAATATGGACGAGAAGATCTGAACTTCCCGCCTTCTGGCCACAAGAGCCATCGCAATACGCTTTCAACTCGGTTTCGGAAAGAAAGACACTTGACTTCGATCCAAAGTTTTAATGATGCCTTTGATAACCTAGTCAACAATTGTCAGCCTCGGTGCAATTCATTCGACATGCCATGTTTGCTGATGCCATGAATCTGTTCTAGGGATCGCTACAAACGTACCGGATACATCCTTAGGCTTAAGCTCAGTGGACCAGGACGAGCGAACCGGGGAGGTCTTGACCGTGCCCTCGGCTCGCAAATTCAAAATTAGTCCGACTTTACCTGCACCAGTGACAGAGTTTAACCGGTTCGCCGTGCCGTTCTTGCTTTTGCACTTGCAAGATAATTGTTGACGCTGTCATCTAGACTGTGGGCCTGGGTTGATCATTTTCCACTGAGGACCGTACAACGAATACTACATGTTCTCTACCCTCACAGCAAGGACTGGGGCTTCGTATCAGAGACACAATCACACTACGATGATCATCTTTTCAAAGAATTTTACTTTACACGTATGGAATGCCCCTCCACTGCAGAAATCGCATCCAACTCTGTACTTGTGGCCTGTCAGCCTCCATGGGTACTATCTGACGAAGATATGTGGCAATTCACCGAATTGCAATCCGTAAGTTGTGATCAGCGTATGTCAGGCAAAAAACTGATCGTCTCAGTTACCTGCTGGCAACACCCGCTTACGAGCAAAAGAGCGTCTTTGGTGCAAGGTTCATAAAGTTGACTTTGGTTGTCGATAAAGCTCACTCGTCTTAGCTTTGGGACCTGTGTGTTCGCAAACAGTGTTTTTACTTCATCGTAACCTCCTATCAGCAGTGGTCATTTGGTGTCTTCTCTGATGGTAATGTGCTCGATTTATCCTCGTTCCTTTGCCAACATAGTCACTAGGATGGACGAATGCCTATATTTCACCGCCCTTTGATGCGCGAGCAAGGCAACCCACTGTCATGCACGCCATTTTATATTGGCTGGCTTCTGCACTTGACATCGATGATGGCTATTCTCCTCCAAGCGTAAGAGGGATCCATGCCGTTCAAGACATCTACTCACGGATTCGTAGCTTCCAGAACCAGTCGAATATGTGATGGGCCAATTTGAGATACCGCCATCTGAATTCTGTCCATCAGATACCGTTGAAGAATCGCTGTCGAGTTGGGCAGGACTAAGTGATGGTAAACCTATCTTGAACCAGGATAACATATGGCTTACTTTCACTATAGGAGTTTCACCATCTGTCCGCGCTAAGGCGTGTGCTACATTAGGTGTATCGGAGAAGGGAGATGACGAAGGCTTGATGTCTGAGGCATATATCAAATCAAAGGACCCAGTCGAGACCCGGCAGATGGTTGAACGATGGCGCGCGACCTTGCCAATCCCACACATTGATCGAAGAAAGGGAAAGGGAAAGGGGACGGATGTTCAAGTGTCTTCCAGCTCACTTTCAAAGTCGGACCTTGACCTCATGTCCCCGTTATCGATCGATCTCTTCAGGGATGCCGCCTCCACTACGGCGTCTTCTGATTGCACGGAGGTTGGAAATAACAAGGGTCACTGGCTAGTGAGTATAAAACGAAGATAATAATATAGATACACTAGTGCATCTTGTACACTTCTATGATGCTCGTATACCTCTTTCTTCCGCTGAACGCAATCTTAGCCGAGCAGTATTGATGAACAGAACCCACGCTGCGCAGATAAGCAAAGCTGAAAGCCAAGCGTAGAAGCGACCTCGGTGTTTTTCGGACGACCTGCAAACATTGTGTACGGAATCCCAATTGTGCATGGGCGAGGGCGATAAAAGCGGCGTCTGCTCGACTGCCGTAGTTGTGAGGTCCGAGTTAGTATGCACGGGAATGTTAGGAACAGGGCCGGCACTTGAAAGTAAATCTTCTGGGCAATATGGATGTTGGTCTCTTCCTCGTCGGCGTTTGTCAAGGTATGTCAAGCCTTTCAGGCTGACTAGTTGTAATATGTTGAAAAATAGAAGCGCATAGAGGAGATACTGGATGGCGGTTGCGTCGTCTCGTTTGGGTATCGTCCTAGATCCCGGAATACCCTTGTCAAGCCAAATTCCAGCAAGCGTTTGAAATATGGTAGATCCGGTATGCTCCATCTGTCGAATAAACCGTCAGCGGACCGTATCTCCGTCAATAAATTATACCACTCACAGCTTTGTGTACGCCTAAGGTAGTGGAAACATATTTTAGGGGGACAAGAGTCGGCACGACGACGACTAGCAAGACTTTTGGGAGGTCAGCAGGGCAAAATGTTCAGGAACACACCCCTTACGCGGGGAAAATCCTACACCACCAGCAAATGAGAGAATTCCAGGCAAGGGACCTCCCGTCCACAGCGGTGGCGCCACCAGCCAAGCATAACCGAACATGGTCAGGAGGGAAGAAAACATAAACATCCTCATTGTAATTCTTGGGTTATTGATTCGATCTATCAAGTACCCGACCTGGCCAGTAAAATTCAGTCGTATTCCAGAGTCTGTTACCAAACTCACGGCAGGATACAAGATCATGCTGCCAGCCAGAAGGTATGATGCCTGAGTACTGGCATCCGCTTCACTCAAATCATACCGCTTCTCAAGCAGGTTCCTGGGAAGGTAATGAGCAATATCACACAGGAGAGAGTGGTTCTTACGAGGCTAGATGAGTAAATGGTGACCACACTATTCCGCAAAGCACATTCAAACCGATATATCTTTCGAAGAGTCAATAAAAGTACAGCATAGAAGAGGAAGTACTCACGCCCAGAACACGTCACCGAGCAGTGGCACCTCCTTTAAACTCACACGACGCTTTTTGGCTACCCTTTCGAGAGCCATCGCTTCAGACATACTGTAAACAGCGCGTCGACGGGCTTCGCGCCGGACCTCGGATGCCTCAAGAGTTACGCCGGATCCCGTTATCAGCCAGTGAGATGCGAACATATAGACGAGATTGATGAGGAAGGAGAAGCCCGTCAATGCCGTCGAAACATAAAAGGGTGCATGGCGTCCAAATGCGACGGAAAGGGGATAGGATGTACGCGCCGATAAGAACGATGCGCATTTCCCCGCGACGAGACCCATGGCCATTGATGTACCTAGTCCATGTGAATGGAAGAATCGCACGATGATGGATTCTTGAGCGACAGCGAGTGGACTTAAACCAAGTCCATAAATAAATAAACCGAGAGTCATCAGGCGAATACTTTGCTGTATCTCCCCAACGAGAAGGAGCACCTGACCTTGGATGGTCGTCAGACATAAGCACAGCTTTATACAATCTGGTACTTACCGAGAAAGACTGTCCCGGTGGCCAAAATGCCGACGAGCGTGGTCCCCAATTTGTTGGCCAGTACTCCGCCGACAAGGGGAGTCCAGGTGCTGTTTAGGCTGAAAGCAGATATCAACAGACTGAATTCAGTGTTTGAGGTTCCGAGTTCACGAGAAAGCCGGGACTTTAGAGGGGCAAGAATGTATGATGCACTGTTTGGATCTGAGCACGAGGCGTTTCTACGGAGAAAAAAAGATATACTAATGACTTCCGATGCTCAATGAGCAAGCACACAGAAGTGCAAGCGTCCGTAGGAAGGTTGCTCTAGCCGGAGATATCACTTGGTCTCCCGGTGGTAATTCCATGGGACTGCTTTTGATACACGGATCGTGTCCGAGCACCTCGTCGCCGCAGCTGAAATGATCAACGCGTTATCAGATAAAAATTTAGATCCACTCGATGACTAATACATATTATGTACGCAACCCCTAACAACAAACGCGCGTAAGTAGTGCGCTAGACATAAAAGCTAGAGCTCTGTCGTCGTAGTCCATTCGGTAGTCAATCCCCATCTCTAGTTACACCAATCTGCGAGATGCACTTACGTAGCTCCGCTTGCTTGTCCGCAACCACATGCACGTTGCCAGTAACGTCAGTGTACACAATCCAAACTCCACCCATCCCACCGCCTCAACAGTGAGAGTTTCTCTGCAACTGCTGACGCTACTTAGATCTTGGGATTGAGGGCATGGCGAGCTTGCGTCCACGACCCCAGAGGAATTTGATGTATAGTTACAGCCCCCGCCTTGTCGTGTGCTATGCATCACGCCCGCGGCGACTCCCTGCAAAAAGCAACTTCATACGCCCCAGTCAAGCTGCCATCACTACCAGCACCTACCCAGAGAACCGTGGTAATAACCAACCAAATGATGGAACTTGCTATGCTAGCAAGCAAGTGCACGGCACCGTCCACGATCCAAAGCAGGTAAGCAGTCCCGAATATTGTCGTCCAGACGGCATTGAACTCGAAAAGAATCAACCTGTTTTACACCGTCAGCGACATTTGCAGTCCGTCTCACAGATACGCACAGCGAATGATAGCGGGAACTAGGCCAGCTGTGATTCTCGTTTCCCGCACTAATCAAGTAAGCCGTTAGCCCCAGCTCAGCCATCGCACAGATCGTGATGACGACGAAAAGAAATGGGTGGTAGTGAGTCTTAATGTAGGGCATCTTCTAAGAGGGATTTGGGCGAGTGCGGGTCAATGGCTACGAGAAAGTGTGGATCCCAGCTATTCAAGCCCCCTTACATTGCGGTGTGGTCGTGATCTCCATGCGAAAAACACGAGGTAGTTGTTCAAGAACCGTCCATGTGCGCAACGAGGAGACCGTGACTTGTCGTCACAACACGTGTATTCAGCATGTTGTGAACAGAGTATAGCTATGCGTCGCCAAATTCAATCGCAGGAGATCATAATTGAAGGCAGTTCATGCCATCGTTACTTATTTATATTCCAATGCACGTCTCGCGAGGCTAAGAGTGCCATCTCGTGTTTTATTCCCTTTCGTTCGTGCTCAGGTACACGGAAGAACACGGCCAGATTACGGCAACTTACCTCCTATAAACCCTGAGGCATGCACGAAGATACAATCATTAATTCCTGTAATTTTGGATAACTCGTCGTCCCGAAGGCCTCTCCATTCCTCCGGAAGTGCTTTACGTGATTCAAAGCTATTGGGAGACACAGGAATAGCTTGAACGCGCCAGTTGCCACTGAGTTCATCGGGGTAGACGACATAGAGCGGGAGATTGTCCCCGCCGATTCCATTTTCTCCTTCGAGATCGAAGAGATGCTCCTATGCGATATACAAAATTGTAATGACCGGCCAGATGCAATATAATACTCACCTTCCATGGCACAAAGCGTTCAAAGAGGACGATACTGCCACTTGGATCTTCATTGTGCCGTGTGGACAAGGCAGAATATACAATATCTCGGGCAGGTAACCAGGCATGTGCATAGTACCTCAGTCTACCCAGAAATTCTTCGCCAGTCAGTTTTGAGGCGCTGGCAAAGCGTGACTGATAACAGGTCAAAAGAAGGTTGAGACACTATGTGTTGAATCCCACATCAATGATTTGGGGATCGGTTGATTCGTTCCAGGGAGGGTTGAGCCAGCTGACTCGGTTGGAGAGATCGGTTCTATTGGTGTACTTTGGTTGTTCCTGGGAGGAGTACTGTGATATGCCGTTATCGATGGCATCTATAGCTTCGATAAACTCCTATCACAAAACAAGTTGGTAAACTGTAAAGACCCGCTACGAATTGAATTGAATTACCTTGTATACTTTTAACCAAAGTAAGTGAACATTGGAGTGATCAAGGTCTGTACCGAGTTCGGAGGCAACGATTTCTTTTCCAAAATGTCTATTCCAAGGATTTGGCGCCGCTGCAAGATGTGAAGACCTTTGACTCACTTGTAAACGAGACCGGCAGAGGACAATTTGGTGGTAAAGCCGTGACCAAAGACTTCTTGAAAGCCCCTCTGGTGGTGATCGAAATGCTGTCTGGATTCGTCGTACACGGCACCGACATCAACGACGATGTCGCAAGTATCAAGTATGGCAGGATCCCTGCTGCGTTTCACGTCTGGAGACTATTGAGAGCGAGAAGTGAAAACCTCCGAGTTGTGTGTACCTGCGCCCGCGTATGTTTTGGTGAGCCGCAAGAGGAATACAGCCAGGGCCTCGTCGCAGTGAAAGGTGCCATTGTGAGTTCCTATGGTCTGTGAGGGGTTGAGTATGCTGGGAGGACATGGAAGTGAGGCTGAACTTTGACATCCATCCTCTGTCTTTTTGCAGTCTGCTGAGTCTCGGACATTGGTGAGTGAAGAGTGGCACGACGGCAGACGAATCGATGAGATAGGCTCTGCAATTGGGAAAATCGCAATCGAAACGGGGGATGGATCATGACAAATAAGACCAAAGGTTGACGTTCGCCGGGCATCCGGACGCGATCGAAAATTGCAGATCTATGAGATACTGGTGTGCACTACAGAATATACACAACTATTATCCATCGAGTTGAGGTAATGGCTGCAAGCGAGGTCCACTAAGGTAAAGAGTCAAGCATCAACGAGGGGGAGTAGATACGATGTGAGATGGACACATAAGTAACGGAAAAAAGTGCTGTAGTCCCAAACGAATCGCAGTTGTGACAAGTCCCATGAGGTATAAGGCATGCAATATTCAAGGACGGGGCACGGTAGGAAATCAAGCAACAAGCAGGACGCCGACAACTACGGCGGCAAAGGTAAGGATGCCGGCGGTGCGAAGACCTTCTGCCGAGGCGATGTAGCCGTCTGGGGGACCGTATACGCCACCAGAAGCAGACTCGCCTGGACTTGGTGCTTGGCCGTTAGGGCCACCACCGTTTGCGCCAGGTACGGAGGAGGGGGCGGTTGCGGTGGGAAGGAGGGACGTCGTGTTTGCGGTTGCGGTTGCGTTCCCCGTGGAGTTGGAAGAGATGGTGGCTGAGCCAGAGAGGGTGGCTGAGCCGGAGCCGCTGTCAGAGGAGGAGCCGGACTGTGTGGACGAGCTCGGGGGTGCGGTCGTGGTGGCCTGCGTGTTGTTACTAGAGGAGGGTTAGGACGAGGCGGGCGGAGTGTGGGAGAGCGGATACTTGCGAAGAGGAAGACTGGGGGCGGAGTGAGCGGAGGGTGAAAGAGAAAAGAGAAAGAGAAAGAGAAAAACACACCTGGGCTGCAGAGAGGAGGGGGAGGACAAGGCAGGCGAGGAGGAGGGAGGGGCGCATGGTGGAGATGGGAGTGAACGCCGTCGTCAGTCTGGGTGGGAATATATCAAGGGGGGGTCGGATCAGATTCCGAGGGGGTCGCCGGCCGAGCATGTCAGCCCGTCTGTCCTCTCCCTCTACCATCATGTATCCCCTCCCAGCCCACGCAGTCGACCTCGTCCTCCAGTACATCTCCCCCCTCTCCGATCCAATCCCCCCTCATCTCATCTCTCTGCCCCTCCGCCAGCGACACCACTTCCTACGGCTGTCCCCAAACGACCACCTCGAATATATCTGCTGGCCATCTCTCGACAATTCATCGGTCTCACACCTCCTTGACCACCTTCCTCCCCCCTCCAACAAATCCACCTACCCGATCCGCTACACGTCAGACTCCGAGTCCACCTTCGCCCATGTACAGATATCCTCAGACCCACATGACTTGCGGATGCTCTTCCTCTGGGACGATGGCTGGAAGTACCACGACCTCCGCTTGATGCCTTTCCCCGCCCCCTCCTTCTCCACCCCGCAAGAGGCCGCCGAATCTGTCCGTTCTCCGTCCCCCGATCCGCTTGCCCAAGCCGATCATGACCAAGGCGGCAGCGATGATTCGTACTGGGACGCTTACGCCGCGGGTGAACATGGCTCGCCTTTAGCGCAACCGTGTACATCAACGTCGGGTGTTGTCCAAGGCGAAGATGCTTATTGGGCCCGATATGCTTCGGTGCAAGGTCACTATCTCCACCCTAATTCCTCGAGCTTTCTCACTCTGATGCTTAATTCTCTCTCAAGGTTCCGCTGATTCCACCATTCCCTCCCCCATGCCGACCAACCGTAAACTCCGCCATGCGTCTTCCACTGACGACCCATCCCGATTCTCACTCCAAAATGAATGTGTCATTAATGTCCCAATCGACACTATTCATTCTCGTTCTCTCCTTCATGTACAGGATCCCCCATCCCCGGACATGCTTGCCGATCTTCTCGGCAAGATTTCTCCTAGAAAAAATATCAATATCTCTCTTGACGACCCATGTCCATTACGATCTCCTTCACCATACAGCAGCGACCCCTCCCCAGGTCAGACCGCGACAGAATCTGAAGTCATCACACCCCCATTACACAACTACCTCGACCCAACAATCGTCTCCCCCGTCCCAGTCAAGCTCACCGATGTTTCACGCATAGCTCTTGACGAAGCAGAGGACAAAGCTCTCACAGATAGTATCAAGGGGCTCTACTGCCTCTGGAAGGCTGGAAGAAAAGGAGAGCATGAAACAGACAGGAGTGTATTTTTGAAGGTTGTCCAAGCCGCTATTCCGTACGAATAAGTAGATCATCGATCTACGTTATCGCTAGGCATGATGATACCAAACACAACGTCAACATCTACAGCTCGCGCGAGGCTACAAGAAGTGATCCAATTTCCAACAGCGCAAGATTGACCTGTGGTATAACTTGGGGCTCCTGTGCTGTCGACGTGGGAGCGGTGGACGCAGCAGATGTTGAAGATGGAACAGGGGTGGATGACAAAGTCGTGGTCGTGGATGAAAACGAGGTGGTGACGAAGCTAGACGTGGAACTGGTAGTCAACGACTCGGTTAGCGTTGCCGAGCTCGACGTGGAACTTGAAGTTATGTCGCTGTCGTAGGTCCAGCTCCCGTGAAGCACTCCCTGGGTGAGCGGTGCAAAGTGTTGAAAAAGGCCCTCGCTAAAATCCAGTCCACCCGACGAGCAGCCAAGACACTGAGGGCAATGTGAATGGCTGGTGACAGCGTGTACATTGACCACTTGCCTCGTCCACTATCTCCGCTTGTGCCATTATCCCGTCGATGGTAATTGTGATCGTCTCAAAGCAGTGGGCACCATCGGCAAAATCCTGCCCGAGTGAGGAGTACACGCCAGGATAAGCATCGTGCCAAACTTACAGCAGAGTTCACCGCAACAATCTTGACGGGAGCACGTCAGCGACAACGAGCGTTGAAGGCATAGCAGCACGTACGAAGTCGTTGGCATTGTTGACGCCGCCACAAGCACCTCTGAAGAAGAACGGTTTATATAGAAAATTTGCATCGAACAAGGGTGTTGGGTGGACCCACCGTCCGTCGTTGAAGTATGTAAAGGCAACATTGTCGTCCCTCTTGTGTTTCTGTTCGAACGTGACGTGCCGGTGTCGAGCAGGAGGCTGGTGTCGGTATGAATGGGTTCCAGTAGGATAGAAAAAGAGTGTGAAAAGAGCTAAAACGAGTGACAGTGTATAAAACGAGCGCATATTACTGCACGCTGAGGGCGGCTGGTTGGAAAAAGTAGAGTCGTGAAAGCAAACCCAACTGCCACATGTCGTCGAAGTTGAGATTACATCAATCCAGCCACTTGGTGTCCCACAAGAACTTCCAGAGTTCCGTAACACCTGGTATATACATAGACTATTACAATTTCGGTCGACAGAGGTATCTTGCTACTCAGGTCTTGGCCGTCATGGAATCCTAGCGGAACACAGCTACTTGATCTTCTTGAGCTGGATGTGGCTGTTAATACACCGAACTGAAAATACAAACTTAATCTCACCCTCGCAGTTTGTCTGAAGACATTGTTGTCGAGAGTCGTGGTTTTGTCCGCAACAACATCGAGACGTTTGTTTTGCGTGTCAAGCTCCTGTCCCATTGCTGTACCAAGAGCTTTCAAGCTCTTTGTAACCCTGGAAATCTCACCGAGATTATCATCCATCTCATCCTCAAGCTCGTCATCTGAACCTCCCGCCTCGAACTGGTAGCGCTTTTGTTGTTCCTTCCTCGCTGCAAGCTGCCCCTCGGTTCTAAACCTGGAGCCGCCAAACCCAATTCCATCTTCGTCATCTTGCTGCCCGTAGTTAGCAGCCCGACCAAGACGATCCTGTGTCTCTCTGATATCCGTCATTGCCTTCTCTCGTTCGCGCCTTTCATCCTCGTAGCGTTCCTGTATTTTGGCCTCTTGAGCTGCCCGTTTCGCGTCCTTGTTAAAGGTTATTGCCGGTCGGAATATTGATTGATTGAGTTTCTTGAGTTCGTCGATCTGATCTCCTGCCCGCAATGTATGTGTCTTAGATACATCGAGGTGACGTTCAGTATTGGCCAGTTTTTCTGTGAGAGAAGCGTAAGCTATGCGAGACTAAGAGCAAACTGAACACACCAGATTGGTCCGCAAGGCGACCCAAGGTTCCTCTAGCAGTTTCTTCGGCTTCCTGAGCCATCCTGAGAGCATTTCGAGTAGAGTTGACGCTCTCCTGCTTAAGGAATCTTGTTTGTTGTTTAATACCCTCTACATCTTCATCGTTCTCTTCCCCAGGAGGAGGTTCTCTCCCAATCCCGGGGCCATCAAAGAAACGGCCAGAACCTGCCTTTTCCTTTTCCGGCTTGTATCCAGCGAACAGCTCCCCACGAGCACGGTTTAACTGGGACTGGGCTTCGCTGGGGTTCTGATTAGAAGTAGGAGACTCATGGTCGTCAACTCCGCCCTGGAACTGCGATCTTCCCGTGGAGTTGTATGGATCTAACCCATCTCGGCTGGGTAGGTACGTGCTGGCATTAGAACGGTAGCTCGGGAGAGGTGAGGTGCTGCGGGATGAAGAGCGAGACGCGCCCGGTGGTGGTGCAAGGCCTGAATCGACGGGAGGAATAAGCGACTTGTCTTTACTCTTCCAAAGTGGCATGTTGGTGGTGTGAAGGATGGAAAGTTGAAACACTGCGGACCTGCGCATACGATACCACGTGACAAATTTACAAGTAACTTAGTAACTTGCCAGCAACAATCCAAGCTAATCCTCATCCTCATCCTCATCCTCATCCTCATCGTCGTCACTGTCTTCCTCGCCCATGGAAGCAACCGGCATACCCCTTCCAACTGCCTTTATTTTCTTAACGGACACTCGTCCGTGAAACCGGACTCTGGATGACTTGACATTTTTATTGTGTATTCGTCCCGGATGCTCAAAAAAGTCGTTGTAAAAGACCTCCACGGACGCTGCCACCGACGACCAACAGTTGTCAGCATCTGATACTGCTCACCAGAACCATCATCCATACCTTCTTCAGTTTCCGAGACAGAACCAAAAAGATCTATCTCTGATTCTTCCGAAGATTCCTCTTCGGCGACAATATCTAGCTTTCTTTTGGAAGTTTCTTTTGCCTCTAGTTCGCTTGTTTCTGCGTTGAAATTTGCGAGATTGAAAAAGTCATCGTCAAGACCAGAGTATCGCTGAGAATATGAGCTCGGTTTTTGACGAATCACGTCCAGCATTGAAGAAGGGTGCCCATGATCTTCGTCGTCTTCAGACTCATCTTCTCCAAGGCTGACGACACCTTCTGCTGTTGAACTACTGTCCTCTTCCCCACTACTGAGCCCTTCCCAGAGGTTGTCATCGTCATCTACATCCATCTCTGCGGCGTCTTCTTCGTCCTCTTCATCTTCGTCGCCATCTTCGTCTTCGTCTTCGTTTTCGCTATCCGAATTTGCATGTTCGTTCTCATCCTCACCTTGTAGAATCTGCAGGTTTTCACATATACGGGACGCTCTAAGGTCTAATTGTTGCCATATTTGATCGATGTTCATGCCCTCGATGAAGAGGGATGGAAGCGGTGTCTTTCCGACGTTGAATTTCTTTGGCATTTGTCCCGGACTCGGACTTCGCCGCTCTTTTCTGGACTTGCTGCCCCCGGACCTCGTCTGTGGCGGAGCTGCTTGAGTGAGCGTTCCCAATAACGCACCCAAATGAGGCTTCGATGAAGTTTCTGTCTCAAGGGCTGGTTGAAGTGTTCGTTAAACTTTTCAAAAACATTTGGAAGATGACTGACCCCAATCAAAAATATGTTTTGCTGCAGACAATGCAATGGAGCAGAGCTCGCTGCTAGACCCTGCTAGACATTCTGTTTTGGTATCAATGAACGCGGAGAGACGCGCCAACTCGGGTGGTAATGGTAAATTTCGCTCGCTCATATGATCTGACGCGTTGGACGTTCCGGAAAGAGAGCTAGTAGTGTTTGTCCTCATTTGGTAATCCCGTCTTACACCATGGACTTCATCATGACCATAGACTCTGATGACGAGAAAACCACACAAAAACAGAAGGAAAGATTCAATAATGAAGAAGAAGAGTGTCGCATCGATCCTGATTTTCATTTTGACCTATCAGAAGACCCCTACGTAGGGTTACTTCGGTCTGATCAATCAAAAGACGTCGTGAAAAAAATAGTATGCCCTCCTTCGGCCTTTCTTTGCTCAATTTGTATTAAAAAATACCTAGGATCCCGTTTCCATAGACGAGATTATCCACAGGCGCAAGCTACAGCAAGCTGGCACGAAGCGCAAACGAACTGACGAAGACGATGTCCAAGAAGAGAGCAGTGTAGGAAGCGATGACGACCTTTCAAATGAAGCCAGTGACCTCCACGAAACTGACGCGTCTGACGCTGAAGAGGACGAAGACCCGTTAGCAACTTCTGATGAGCATTCCGAGTCCGAGGAGCAGGTCATCGATGCGGAGAACAGTGAATCTTCTTGCGGCTCGGAAGTTGAGACGCAGGTAGAAAAGGACCGTAAAGCAGCTTTCTTTACATTCGAAGTCCCCCAAAACGCGCATACCTCCTTTCTGACAATGAATTTGTCACGTCCCATTCAGAGGGCGCTCAATACCATTGGATTCGTCTTGCCTACGCCCATTCAAGCTGCAACAATCCCAGTGGCTCTTATAGGCAAAGATATCGTTGCGAATGCGGTAACTGGTTCCGGAAAGACGGCCGCATTCATCATTCCTGTACTCGAACGCCTCCTGTATCGAGAGAAGGGGAAACATGCAGCTGCGACGCGGTGCCTTATTCTCGTGCCCACGAGGGAACTCGCAGTCCAATGCTTCGAAGTTGCCTCCAAGCTAGCCGCTTATACTGATATTAGATGCTGTTTAGCAGCCGGTCAGTGAGTATCATGTAACATATCCACTAAACTGATCGGATGTCTTAGGTGGTCTATCCCTCAAATCTCAGGAAACAGCATTGCGAGCCCTTCCGGATATCGTAATCGCAACGCCGGGAAGGCTCATAGATCATCTTCGCAATTCACCGTCGTTCACACTCGATGCACTTGACGTCCTTATACTCGATGAAGCTGATCGTATGCTTTCAGAAGGTTTTGCTGATGAGCTAGGCGAAATAATCAAAGCTTGTCCTCTCTCGCGGCAGACGATGCTTTTCTCTGCTACCATGACAGATTCCATCGATGAACTAGTTAAGATGTCGTTGAACAAACCCGTCCGGCTCTTCGTCGACCCGAAGCACAAAACTGCCAAAGGGCTTGTGCAGGAGTTCGTGCGCGTCCGAGCCGAAAAGGAGGCAGATCGAACAGCGTTGCTTGTGGCTCTCTGTAAAAGATCATTTAAACAAGGTGTTATTGTTTTCCTCCGCAGTAAGAAGCTTGCACATCAAATCCGTATTGTTTTTGGCCTTCTCAACATGAAGGCTGCGGAGTTGCATGGGGACCTTTCACAAGAACAGGTAAGTGTTTATGTTACTTCTTGAACGTTGACAAACAAATTTTAAATTAGCGCCTTGAAGCACTTCGCCTATTTCGCGACGGGCAAGTTGGCTTCCTCATGGCTACAGATCTCGCTTCTCGTGGACTCGATATCAAGGGCATTGAGACTGTAATTAATTATGACATGCCCAATCAGTTGGCACAATATCTTCACCGCGTAGGTAGGACGGCTAGGGCAGGGAAATCTGGCCGGTGCGCATGAACTTCGTCTGCGCGGACTAATCTCTCAAATAAACTTTAGTTCAGTAACGTTAGTTGGCGAAGCCGATCGCAAAATGCTCAAGGCTGTTCTTAAATACAGTAACGGGCAGGACAGCGTCAGACATAGAATTATTCCGGCAGACGTCCTTGCTCGGTGGGCTAGGAAAGTGGAGAACCTAAAACCAGACATAACGCCGATCCTTCAAGAAGAGAAAGAAGAAAAGCAGGTATGTATGCCTCTGAGCACCTTTATCCGTTTCTCAATCCATTTAGATACGACTAGCGGAGATGGAATTGAGAAAAAGCCAGAACATGATTGACCATAAAGCCGAGATTTTCTCTCGACCTGCTAGAACTTGGTTCCAAACCGAGAAAGAAAGGTCAAAGGGGGCAGGTACGACGAGCACTTTTGTTGAAGGAGTTGCATTGACGATGACCGTGTTGTACAGCTATAAGCAAGCAACATCATCAAAATGGTACTGCAGCCTTTGGGTCATCGAAGGAGGAAGCCTCCAGGGTCAGTGCAAGAAACAGGACCAGTGCTTTTTCTGACAGTGTTGCGCTATCAGCCAAAGAGAGACAAATACACAGGGTTATCCCGCAGAGCGAAACGACGTAAAATGGCTATGGAAGAGGACAAAGAAGCTGGAAATACGGCTGGCGTCAACGCTGCCATCCGCTCCGCAAAGAAGGCGGCCAGACCGAGCAAGATCGGAACGGCTCTGAGCAAAGAACCGACGCGAGGGAAGCAGGGTGTAAAATCAAAAGCAAAATCCCACTCGGCGAGTGTTTTTGACCGGGATTTATCTGCAAAGAGGGCGCACAATGAAGGCATTAGAGCGAAAAAGGGTGATGCGGTTGGTAGGCTGGGAAAGCGGAAAGGTGGCAAGCGGTAATGGGCGATTTCGAGAACGTTGGGTAGTTTGTACCGAGGAAGCACCATTTCGCGTGGCGCGAAGCCTCTGCCCTATACCGCGAAGGACACTTTAATTAAACAACCACTTCGAATGATTTCACGTCTCGAAATTCTTTCACCCAAACCTAACACACGTCTCAGGCTGGGTCGTACTTTTTGCGTCTCGCAATGGAATCCAACGCATTCGCGTCGCTCGCCACTATCCAGTTGCCTTCCCCGTGCCGCCTCCTCTCCTCAGCGTGTTGTCCGGATAAAGATCTGATCGTCTTAATATCGCGACTCGGAGGTCACGATAAACTGAGCCTCTGGAAGCTCCAAGGTTCAAAGAAGTGGGAGATAGATGTTGGGGAAGAGGATGCTTCGGCCACGGTTACCGCCTTGGTTTGGAGTCCTAGCGGCATGTTTTTTTCCTTGTTCCAGTTTTTACTCCGGTTCATTGTCATCCCCAGGCCAAACAATAGCAGTCGTTCGTGACTCGGCGCATATCACTCTCCATTCCGTCCAAGATGGCCGCGTCGAGCGTTGCCTGTCCATCCCTTCTCAGAGTGCTCCTCAAAGTATTCGAACAATCACTGGCGTTTGGTGGTTTTCTGGCCACCACTCACCTTCGACTGGCGTCATCCCCGACATATTCAAGCGGGGCGGGTTGAAAGTAAGTTGTGCTGTAGAATTAGACCCAAAAACTTAGTTGTTATCTAGACTGGCTCGGCATTGTCTATTCTCAAAATACTACCTTTGCTCGATCATCTAAAGGAAAACGATGCAAATATGACGTGGGTGAATCTAGTCAATATCGACGTATTTTGACCTGTTTTCCAGTGCAACCGATCTATTCGCTTTTCAAGGAACACAGACGCGGACTCATTCGCAACGATCAACTCCAGCGGTAGTCAAACAATGGCCAGCTCTGGTGCCGTTCTTGGAAGATGCTTCTATTGCATCCTCGAGTCATAGTCATACCGCTCAGGACAAAATGGAAGAGTCGAAGTCTTCCACACAGGCACAAGAAGACGAAGACAGTCTCCTGACTCTGGTTGACGAGCAAGGTGTTCTTCATTGTTTCTTAGATGGAAGCTATTTCCTCGGATCTGTGGTTCTACCTGATGGAATGCCATCCGCTACTTTATTCAAGCATCCTCGTAAACCACTGATTTTCCTTAACCCACAGTCTCCTCAATCTAACTTGTTATTAACGGGCATGCAGCCTCTTGTCGTCGAGATACCACTTCTTGCAACGCCTGAAGTGCGCGATTTTGCGCGACTCTCGTCTGCCGCTCGTGAATTAACGTGGTACATAATGCGCAACGTCAAGGAGATTCGAGATAGCTGGTTTGGATCGGGTTCGTTCACAGGGGCTAGGGACATCGGTATTAAGTGGGTGCAAGCTTTAGAAAGACGACTCAGGGAGCAATATGATGGTAGGTCTTCCATTCTGTATCATTGTTTCGACCACACCCACGTTTGTCTAGACCCGAACCCCAACGTCGTCCTAGACCTCACTATCTTGCTTGTGACAGGGACTGGGTCAGAAGGCTTGGCAGATTTCATTGCAAGCAGTGAACAAAACAGCGAACGGGTTGGTTTTTCTCGATCATCACTGCCCAAGTTCACGTTCTCTCAGAGCATTCAAAAATGGGATTCCTCGGTCACTGAATCCCTGACGAAGATGCGCGATTATACAACCACACGGATCATTCCTGCCCTGCAGAGACTTCATATAATCCTCGATGAAATTCTTGGGTGGACATGCATGTGAGTTTCCTCAAGTCTACGGTAGCGTAGGGGGTTTCAACTTGCGTATGAAGGCCACGATCTAAACTGTTTGATCTCGATGCGGATTATGTGGATTCTTGCTCGAAGATGATTGAGTGCGGCATATTCGTTGCATCGTGGCTTGCCGCTGAAACGAGGCGAGAACTCGGGGCCTTCAAACAATTCCTTTCTTTCATTCGACATGGTCTGTACCACATGTTGACTCGATTTCCGGTTGGCCTCCTGTCTGAGATCTATTCAGAGACCATTGTCGCGAATCCGAGCGCGGAGTCACACACTAATCCAGATCACGATGTCCTCGAAGTCAACGGGTACTTAATATCCGGGCTCATGACGAGTAAGATTGACGAGTGGTTTACGGGGTCACTTCCCCAATTCAATCCTGGAGATCTTGGGTGCTTTCGACCTCCCCATAGCTCCGGTAAAGCGCTTGATGATGTATTGGAATTGACTCGTGCCGCGTTGCAAGACGCATCACAAACATCGTGGCAGCCAGTAGGTTTTCCTTTCGAGTGGATATTCATGTCCTTTACATGAGGTGAATTGATTATTTCAGAAAGTGCTGTCGAGTGATCTCTCCCATCTGGACAAGAACCTGGAGGCCCTGGTTGAGGAAGTCGCATCACGGTGTCAACGGGTTTTTGCAGAAGCTTCTCAAGCAGCCGCTCGATCTGCTACGGTATCGGTAGATGGTGGAGCCATACCACCGCAGGCGAGGGTTCCCACAGGAATTGCATGTCATTTCGTCCGTCAGAGAGTGATTAGCAATCAAAACGAGGTAACCAGCATGCTCTTCGCGGTGGGGCGATAATGACTAAAAGCGTTTTTTATAGCCGGATCACCACCTGGAGTATCTTGCCACCCATGTGAGTTTTGAGGGAAGAGCGTTTTGTGAGTGACCAGAAATCATCGCCTCATATGAACTGAATATATACAAAAAAGTGTGTGTGAGCCGAATGCCGTACGATCGGTATGTTGCAGGAGTGCACGATGACATTGAAGTGTGTCTGCTGGAAAGCTCCGCCGGAGAGACAAGAGCCGAGGTTGATGTGCTGGACGCAGAATTCTTTGACGACGAGACGATAATCCTTGTGTACCGATACAAGGAGAGGGAGGGTAAGGAAAACACGTTCCGCCTATGCAAAGGGACTGATTGACGAAAATTATGGGCAGGCGGGATATTCGTCGCTACGGTGAAGTACCTGAGTCTAGGGTACGAAAAGCTTGAAAGGGAAAGATACGTAAGCGGTCCCGCCCGAATAGATATGATGGCACGGGTGGTGGAGAGATGGAAGAAGGGGCATGTAAGTCTCGTGTTGTGGCCATGATTTTGTCGAGACCACGGTGCGGTGCTGTACTGACGGCATGGGCTAGCTTTGGAGCGATCCGATTCCGATCAGAAAGTGCCGGCGGTTGTGTGGGTGTGCAGACGGATCGGTGTCGGTGGCAGTGAACGGGAGGGTTGGACGGAGGGTTGTGTGTGTGCTGGACGGGGAAGGGACGCGTTTGGAGGTGCTCGATATAGAAGGGGAGGAGCAGGAAGGGGGGGAAGAAGAAGCCGAGATGGAGGTGGTCGGTCCGTGAGCACAGTGGGCCGCGGGTCAGGCTCGCGGCCTCGTTTCTGGTTATCTATCAGGGCTATGATTGACGGACGGATGGGCACACGGGGGCACAAGTTGGGCCAGGTAGGGCTGATCAGTACTTTTAGAGTTAGGGTCCAATACATCCGGACATTGCGGTGTGAACAGAGTGACCAGACAAGATAGATGACATCGGGGCCAGGGGACTCGGGAATGAATGCAGATCCATTCCATGTGCACACCGTCACCACAAGCAGCGATGGGACGCATTTCTCCCTCGCCGATGCGCTGTACGACGGTGAGGAGCTGCCACGCTGGACGGACTGGATTGTAAATACGCTCGCTTAACTCGATCACACCGCGGCCCTCTCCTCGTGCCCTTGATTCGAATTCTTTTTCTTTTCCCTTTTTTTTTTCTTTTTCTTTTTCTTTTTTTCTTTTTTTCTATTTCATGCCATTTTAAACCTCCGTCGACCCAATTCATCTCCCAATCCAGTCCCTCCTCCTCCCCCCTCCATGCCGAACAAGCTCGACCCTGGCACGGACGACAAGTCTGACTACAAGCTCGACCTTGACGATCCTGTCTCCCGCATGACCGATATCGCCCTCCGCAAGAAGAAAAACGCGGATGCACAAGCCGCATTCCGCCAGAGGTTCAATCTCCCCCATCTCCCGCCCCCTGTCCTCTGATTTCTTTCCCCCAGGCGCGCCAACTACATCGCCACCCTCGAGGAGACAGGTCAGCCCGTCCCGCTTCCCCCCCGTCCCCCGCTCATCCCTCCCCAGTCACATCTCTCGAGTCTGTCGTCCTCCAGCTCCAGGACTCCTGTCGCGAGGCCCGCCAGGAGGCCGGCGACCTCAGGCAGGATAACGCCCGTCTCAAACACGAGATGCGCGAACGCGAAAAGTTCTGGAGGGCGCTGTGGCAAGCTCGCAAAACGGGACAGGCGCCCGAATCCGATGACTTGCCCCCGCTCCCCTCCTCCTTCTCCACCCATACGTCCTCTAATATCATCTCCGGTCGACACTACTCCGACGACAGCATGGTCTTCCAGTCCAGCGACGATCCCGCACCCATCACATACCCCCCCTCCCCGAGCCATACCTATCCAGCCCAATCGCCGTCCTTGTCCTACCCCACCGTCGATGCCGATCATCTCTCCAACCCTAGTCATACCCCGCAGCTCCCTGCCAATCGCCCATCTAAGTTTGGTCAGTATTCCTATCCCGTTCAAACGATGAATCGCGATGCAGCATGGGTACAAAACGTTCCCCAGACATCATCTTCCGGTGGTACGCTCTGCCCACCGTTAGATCTTATCGTCCTTAACCCTGTTCGCTTAGGCTCCCCCACGTTGACTTCACCCGATATGTATGTGAATCGCTCTTTCGTCGACGAACAAAAAGCGCCTCTAAACCACCTGGAAACGACAACCCCTTACCTTTTCCCGGGTAGCCGGTCTATATCACCTACCACATCAACGCCACCTTCTTCATCCACCACGTCATTGACGTCACCGTTTCAGTTTACCTTTCCCCCAGAGGGTTCCGTCGGCCAAGAAAGACCAGAGTTTGACTATCGAAGACACTCGAATGCCCATGGTGCTGAGGTCACCCTTCACGGCGGAACAGCGGATATTTCCCTTTCCGGTGCTGGCGGCGACGGCGTCCGATATAGGATCGGCTCCAGACGTGCCAACTCTGGTCCGGAACGTCCATTGCTACCCTCTCTACCCCACTTTTCTGGTAGTGACACTGGCTCGCAGCACGAACGGGGCAGCAGCGAGGGAGAGTCGAACTCGTATGCTCAGCTTCCTAAATTGCGACCACGGCGTGGTCTCGAGAGGGAGTCGCGATCACCCTCTCCTGGTGCTCCACCCATTTCCGGCACCCTGGCGGTGATCAAAGCACAAGCATTTGGGGCATTGCGGAGAACGCGGACACGCACAAAGAAGACTTCGGAGGGCGCGGCAAAGGTGGCAATGGAGGTGCTAGAAGCAAGGGGGATTGGGATGGGAGTGGCTACTGGCTCCAAGCGACCACGTTTACATAATGATGACCCTGACATGGAATAACTTGCAGGACCCAACGCCAACACACGCAAAATCGACAACCCATACTTTTATCATATGTGCATTCCGGTCGGACAACAGCTTAAGTCTACTGTTTTACTAACTCTACTTAGCATGTTTGCGTATTTGCTAATTGTTTGTCACATATAGTGTTGCATGTAATATGATACCTTCAATGTACAACAACCTCACTGAGCCCGTCTAGAACTCGGCGGTAGTTGTTGAGACGCCCCTGCGGTGCGGGATATTTTATTGTAACTTGGTATTATGGCCGCGGACAAGGTACTGGTTATGTACGGAAATTTAATGTGTGGAGCAAGGCACTGATGCGGAGGCTAACATGGACGGAACACTGTGACGATCCTATTCCCATCGGTGCGTTGACCACGCCCTCATCACGGTCAAATCCAGTTTAGTCTTGGAATGGCGACGTCCCACGGCCCCCTGATTTCGCTGGAGAAATGGAAACGTCAAGGACGGAGAACAACGTAAATTTTTTTGGAAAACGTGCTTTTTATATTTTTGCGCCCAGACGAGCACCCCAGGGGCGACAAACGTGACTGCGACATAGACGCCCGTCATCATGGTTGCCACGGGCGTCGACAAGGGTGCGACGAGAACGAGGGAGAGTACGGTGATGAACAGGGTCGCCAATGCTTGCAACACCCTCGAAAGGCCCTGTGAATCCGTCCATCCGTCGCAGCGACCGAGAGGAGGAAGAGGCTTACCCAAAATCGATG
This sequence comes from Austroboletus niveus, assembly GCA_038090255.1. Taxonomy (NCBI): domain Eukaryota; kingdom Fungi; phylum Basidiomycota; class Agaricomycetes; order Boletales; family Boletaceae; genus Austroboletus; species Austroboletus niveus. The sequence goes on along the minus strand of JBBPMJ010000001.1, from coordinate 393,962 downwards.
ACGCAATAATGGGAACAAGGCAAATAGTTGCACAGCAAAAAGAACTAGGGAAAACACTGACAGGTCGTCAGGCAAACGTGAGGCAAGAACGACGGATGATGATATCGCCGCGTTCATGGACAAGACGGACGTGAGCCTGTTGGCTATGAGGATCGAGCCGGTGTTAGGATGAAGCCATCCAGACCTTTTCTGCGCAAAAGATGCGGGCCTCGTGCAGCTATAATCGGCGAGGAGTGTGTTGAGAAGAAAGAGGCACGCAGACAACGCCCAGATGGAATCGGACGAGGTGGCGGCGGTGAGCGTTCTCAGGACGGGAGCGAGGCCCATGAGGGCGAGCAGGACGAGGACGGCGGACTTGAACGCCTTTGAGCCTGGAAGAGGGTGAGCGGGGGCTGATAGGCGGGAGAGGACGGACGGTTCGGGGGCGCATGGCGGGGGAGGATCTCGGAGAGGGCATAGGCGAGCAGCGAACACAAGACGGAGGACGAGAGCAGCACGCGAGCATCGAGGGAACGCTGTTCGAGTCTGACGAAGATGGCAAGGAAGACAAAGACGGACGCGAGATGCTGTGTGAGTGCACAGCACAGGAAGGCGAGCGGGCAATACGAATAAGGGGTGAAGTTGGCTGTCGACAGGGTCAGCGGGGGGCGGCGAGACGGAAAGAGACGGACGGTTTCGGCGGAGGGCGGACAAGAAGGCGTGCGGCGGTATGAAGTTGTCTGGGAACGGAGACCGCTCCCAGAGCACCTTTCTCCACAACATACCGGGTGACGACACTCGGAGGACACCGCCACACGTTCGCTCGATCAAAGAACTCGAGGTGTGCAGCGCCAACAGGTTATAAACATGGTACTACTTCGATGTCCAAGAAACATTAAATAAACGTGTTACAGCCTCGTGGGCGCAAGGGAGTGCCCAGATAACCCCGAGGGGCGAATCAATGATTCCCACTGGGAGCAGATATGGCTTCGTGCATGCTCACGGCGCCGGTTCCGATAGAAATTGAAAGGTGGCCACGGCGATCATATTCGATGAAGCACGAGAAAGCCTGATGGCCAGGGATGAACGGGTGCTCCATATATCAGTGCACATGTCGGGAGTTCAGTCCCACTGCGCTGAAATGGATGAAAGCTGCGGCAGGGCGGCGGTCGAACGACGCACCACAAGGGGACCTTGTTGCCTCGATGCAGGCACTGGCTTTGCCGCCTTGGACGCTTCGAGCTGGGCGGCGAGCTGGCCCCGCTTCGGGTTCGACGCATGAGTTCCGCGTGCTTGTGCCTATGCCTGCCGTTGGTGAATCGTCCCCAGAACCGCGCAGACCGGTGTCCTCACCGATTTAAGTCGTCTTTCCGCCGCTTCTGCAGCTGCAGAACGTGCGTCGGCGGTCGTCGCGTTCGACGAGCCCAGCACTTGGTGCCCCCCTGAATGCGCTCCCGGTCGCGAGCAGAGCGAACCCATCACGGCGGTGCACTCTCACGCGCGTATCTACTACTACCTCGTTTATTCCTCACAAGCTCTGTCCCTACAACACCGGCATCTACGTGGGCAGCGCACCCGAAACAGCTCTATATTCCCCCCTCACATCCAGCGAACGCCCACTGCATTCCCCGAGGTCGTGCTCTTCCGGGTGGCGATGAGGCATCCACTCCTAATAAAATAAAATGGCTCAACGATTGATTAATTTACCACGACGAAGAGATGAGCACACCTCCCACCACCGCCTGCCCACTGTCCACGGTATATTGGGGTCCATGCCTGCCCTCAGCATGCGGTTCTTGATCCCGGCACTCAGTACCAGGCCGAAAACAGTCAACAGAAATAGGGTGACCACCATTTGGTCCCTGGGTGAATCGCGCTCTAAGTCAGATATTATGAGCAAGCGTCACAAACGCCAAAACATCGAGGCTGACGGAAACATCTCGCTTCGACATCACCTTCCTTGCCTGTTGCCGTATCAGGATCGGTGTCCCCGAGAGAAGCACCCTCACAAATGGGCAGCTCCTGGTCTAGACACCATTGCTTGGTGCAGGAAAGACACGGTTTCGACGGGTTGTCTGGAGCGTTCATGTGCAGAATGGAATAGTTGGACTGGAAGCAGATGCCTGCGGTCCCCGTTTGTCTGCGCGTCACGCACGACAGCGAACGGACTTACATTTGCAGTAGTTGGTGACCTCCCATTTGCTGACGAGGCCGTGGACGTGTACCTGGTCGTGCTCAGTGGTCGGCGGTCAGCTGTAAAAGACGACGGTGGTTACGCACGACGTTGAGCAGCAAAAAAAAGAGGCAGAGGACGAGGACGAGGACGGTGTGCGGCCGTGACATGTCGTCGTCGACCTGGGCGGGGTCTGATATTTTTGTGGCTGAAATCGACCACACCACTTCATCTCCTACGACCCGAGCGATGGCAGAGTTCGAAGACGTCTTGACCAACCAGCCCGTCGTGATCGACAACGTCCGTCTCCTTCTTGCACTCCCTCGCGTCCGTTGTCCTCACCGTACTCCCCTCAGGGTTCAGGTACTATCAAGGCAGGCTTCGCCGGTCAAGATCATCCAAAGTGCTTCTTTCCATCGTTGTATGTTGCCACCCCACTCTACCCAGCTCCACGCCAATCACACCGCGTTGCAGCGTCGGGAGACCAAAGCATGTGCGTGTCATGGCAGGTGCCCTCGAGGGTGATGTCTTCATTGGCCGTCGTGCCCAAGAGTTTCGCGGCCTTTTAAAAATCAAGTATCCCATGGAGCATGGCATCGTTACCGACTGGGACGATATGGAACGCATATGGAGCCATATTTATGCTGAAGAACTTGGCACACTCAGTGAAGAGGCGAGATGCATCCCCTCCCGGCCCGTGTTCGATCTGACACTCTCCTTGCAGCATCCCGTACTTTTGACCGAAGCCCCCTTGAACCCTCGTAGCAATCGCGACGTCGCTGCTCAGATCTTCTTTGATACATTCAACGTGCCTGCACTGTTCCTCTCAGTACAGGCCGTTTTATCGCTGTACGTCGTGGTTAACCAGAGAGCGTTTGCTTGTTGCTGACTGCTAGAGAATGAAGCTATTCTTCCGGTCGTACAACAGGCATCGTGCTCGACTCTGGTGACGGTGTCACTCA